>MCFA01000345.1:0-31744 GCA_002105025.1 Clohesyomyces aquaticus
TTAACTTGTCTGCTGTTAGATTCGTAACATACTCGTCTAGTAAGCACAAGTACATAAATGCCTAACGCTTGTTTGCTAGCTAGCTTAGAATCTACTCTATTAGGTTGCCTTTAAACGCTATTACAGCTATAATGTCCTGTTTGCTTAGTGCGTTAAGTAGCTTTTTAGGATTAGACAGTTCTAATTACGTGACTTCGCTCGTCTCTAACTCGCCCTCGTGGCTTAGAACACTAGGCCCCTTGCCCGCACCCGCTAAAGTCGACGCGCTAGTAACGGTTTCGCTGTTATCGTCAAGGAAGCGATTAATGCAGAGGGTTTCTAGGTCTAGCGCGCTATCGTCGTCGCTATCCACCTAAGCAATACAGCGCTTACTTGCTGCCTTCTGCCTAAGTTTTAGAAAACTAACTAACAACAGTAGATTAATTTCTTCTCTAAACTTATTTTACATAACGTAAGCATTAGTTAGCATATCTACCCTAGTGTACATAGCGTCCCCCCCCTCTTTAAAAGCATTCTCTTAATTATAGTCTTAGTCTAGCTTGTCTTTCTCTTTATCTTCTATGAATTTAAACTTATCTAAGAGCATATTGTCTACGTCCTTCTAAGCTTTAGCAACGTCGTTGTCTACGCTATCCTTATAAGTAGCAGTGCTTCCTTCTACAAGAGTAGCGCCTATATCCTTTGTCCATGACTTCTTCTTTAGCGTCTTAGGAGCCTTCTTGACGTCGTCTAGGTTAACAATGCCCTTCTATAACGCTTTTCCTTGTAAAGGCTTAGCTCTTTAGCAATAAGCAACGCTATGTCTAAGTTCATGCAGCCCGCGTGCTAGTTAATAAACTACGTCTAATTTGCTATATAGATTAGGATCACAGCGTCGCTAGGTTCTAGATACTCTAGTTTCTAGGCCTGCTAGGACGCTAACTTCTGCTCTTTCTCCTTATCCTTATTGTTAGGTGCTAGGCCTAGTTTCTCTTCTATTATCTCTTTAATCGCGTGCTAGCCTTTAAAGGTAGCAGCGTAAAGAATTAGAGAGAAGTTATAGCCCTTCTTACGCTTTATAAAGTATCTATACTCCTATTAACCTTTCTATTTCCCTACATGCGCTAGGTTAATTTTAGACTTAAGGTAAAACTTCTTTATGTTGCTTATGTTAGCGCTAACTGCTGCTATGCTTTGTTAAAGGTTTTGCCTATGTCTTATGTTAGTAGGCTAAGGTAGATAATAAGGGTTGTTATAAAGGCTTTCTAACAACCCCTATTATAAATAGAGGGCATAGGGGTATGTAGCTATAGGGTTTGTTATAAACGCTTTCTAACAACCCCTATCACAAATAGAGGACATAGGGTTAGGCAATAGTAGTATATATAGCCATAGGGGTTGTCGTAAAGCCTTTTTAACAATCTCTATGCTATGCATAAGTAGAGAAGATAAAAACTTACGTAATAATCTTAAGGTCTTACGTACCCTAACATATAACCTAATAGAACACGCATAGGCAAAGTTAACTAGTCTAATGCTGTCGTCTCTCTGTTTAGGCCTGCTGCTTAACGCTTGTAAATAACTTATAGAATACTATAACGTGCGAGTCTTTTTACAGGTTCAAGCCTATACTACTAACCTAGACGCCTAACATTAGGATTATAATTTTGTTACTAGAATTATTCTATAACGCTTAGATGTTGTCTCTAGCAGCCTGTCCTATGCTGCTATACAAAGAGAACACTCTAAAACTAAGCGCCTTAATAACTGCCTAGGAGAGTTCCTACGTAATAGGATATTAATACTACAAGATAGTCTTCTCTTCCTATAGCATAACGTGATGCTAGATTATAGAGAAGTTAGCTTATATCTTAGGAGAGTAGTTAATAAAGAGCTAAGCTACTTCCCTGCCTAACATTCTGTTAAAGTCGTAGCAAGTAAAGACGCCTTGCTTGTTAGTTATGCCCTAGAAGCACTTTAGCGTGAAACTTAACTCTGCCTCTCGTTCCTAGATCTTCTTAAGGAGCCACCTTAGGCCTATAAAAGGGTCTGTCTAGTTAGTTGCTATAGGCATTAACATGTATATAGGGAATTGATTAAAGAACTAGGACTCTTAGTCCCTGTTCGTCGCTAACAACTCCTTGTCTATAAGCTTCTAGCTAGTCTTTAGCTTGTCTTAACAATGCTTCTTTAACTCTAAATCCATAGCAGACTCTTCGTAGAGATAGCCAAGAGCTAGGAAAAAAGACAGCAACTCTAAGGCGCGCTTGCTCCTGCTATTAGGAATAGCGTTTTTCTTGCTTAGGTTAAGTTAGTCTTCCTTTATAATCTTTAGCTGCTTAACCTAGGTCTTAGCAAAGTGATTATATAGGCGCTTGTCTGTTAGTGAGTAGGCCTTCTTAATTAGGAAATAGCTCTTAGAGGGGATGCTATAGGCGATGTAATATTCTAGATTGCCTATAGAGCAGGACGAATTCATGTCCCTACGTATTACCCAAGCCTTTAGAGCCTGCCTAGCCTTTATTCCCCTCTCGAACTTAGTTATGTTAAGGGCTAGATCTAGTACCTATTCTCAGAATGCAGCGGACGAGTACTAATACTTCGCATAGGGATAGTCAAGAGGCAGGGCAAACAGGTCTATTTTCGTTAGCTTATACTAGATCTTAGTACTATCATGTATCTCAACCTAGTGCTTAGTCGACGCTTTAAGCGCGAATTCAAGATCTTTGATTAGCTTAATGTAGCTAGCATAATCCTGCAGGCTGTAGATAACAGGGGATCTAGTTAGAAGCAGCACCTGTTAGGCGTTAATATATTAAATAGCAAAGTAATAGGACAAAGGGTTACGTAGACTATCTAACGCTTTATCTGCTATAACTATAAGCACTTTACTATATTTACTGTCTAGCTAATTGAGACTCAGGCGCGTATGCTAGCGCCTAGGTTATAGGATTAGAACTTTCTTTTTCTTAAAGAGCTAGGAATAATATAGTGTTAGTCTATACTTAAGCAAGAACCATAGGTACGATGCCACGAATATAGTACGGCGCGTCGTAGGGTTGTCTAGGTCTACGAACGCAGGATTCTCTAAATCCTTTGTAGTGTAATACAAGCGCACGCTATTGCTAGCCTTATAGAAAGAGTCACGAGCGCGTAGGCCAGTGCGAGAGACTGTGCCTCTACACCTCACGACGCGAAAGTGATTTGAAAACTATGCGTAGTCTCTAGCAGTCTATGTAACTAAGCTTAAGAGAGTTAGGACAAGGGAATATTAGTAAGGCTCTAGCTTATAGGTAGCAGGCTAGAAGGGTTGTAGTTTAAGGACAGGGAGCTGCATAACTGTTAGTTAGGCTCTAAGTAAGGGTATATAGAAGTTAAGGGAAAGGTTCTACGACAACCCTTACAGCCTCGTAGGCGTGAACAAACCTGTGGGATTTTAGGTACGCCCTTTATCTTAACTTCTCTATTTTTATCTTCCTTAGTCTTATAGGGCGTAGTATTATCTAGGAGCTTGTCTATTGCTATAGAGTGCTCCTCTATGATCCTAGCCACCTCTACATCACGTTCTTCTAACTGCTTAGCCTTAGATGCCTTCTAGGCTTGTTCGCGCTCCTATTACGTTTTAGTTAGTAAGGTAGAAGAGGACATAGAGGTTGTCGCAAAGCCTTTCTAACGACCCCTATAGGACATAGGAGTTGTCGTAAAGCCTTTCTAACAACCCCTATTAGAGACAGAGTATATTGCTAGTAACTTACTTTTTCCTTGTCCTCCTAGTCCTCCTTATGTTTCACACGTCTAGCGTCGTCTCTTGTTATAGCCTGTTGCTAAGTTAGCTTAACGCTATACGTAGGATTAGAGTTTAACACTAACGTCAAGCATAGCTCTAGCGCTAACGTTAGTCTTTCTAAGCTCTATTATATTAAAACACGCTAAACCCTTAATACCCTCTACTTTTCCTATTCTAATGTCGTGTGCATGCTAAATCCTAATAACCTGCCACTAGCGAAGCCGTGTCTAATCGTTCTGCTATAGAATTACCTTAATAAATAAATCTTAGATCCTTAATTTAATATAACAGTTAGTAAGGTTGTCTAGTTAGAATTCTAGCGCACTAAGAACGCGGGCCTATCGCTTAGCGCGTTTATAGTGCTTGTCTATAATAACTAGTAGATCTATAGTTACATACTTCTCTAGCTGCTGTTTCTTGCGCATCCTAGCTATACTTACGTGCTTGTCTATAACGACCTGATCTGTAACACCTAAACTATCGTTCTTAACGTCTAAGAGCAGACTAGGGCGTGGTGTCGTATCTAGGTTGCCTAATTTAGCTAGGCCGTTGTTCTTTTACGCGTATTTGTTTAGCTATTAGTTCTTAATTAGCGCTAGCTCGTTAGCAGTATGCTAAAAATTATAAAAGTATTCTAGCATAGCCTTAACGTTAACAATGCTAAGCTTCTAAAACCTTGTTATGTGATTTAGGTCTTTCTCTAGCTTACTTAGGCAAGTCTAAGTGTCACGCTACGTAGCCTCTACCTAACGCTTTTGGCTAGCAGCATTCTTTGCCTCAAATATGTCCTGTTCTTATATAAAAGCCTTCACGACATCCTTAGTAGTAACTTTGTTCTAGTCCGTCTTCTACGCCTTAGTATTATTTATGCTAACCTTGCTAGATTAGTTACGCTGTCCTAACTTACTGCCCTGTTGCTTTCTAGATATAGCTACAGGGTCTATAGCTTTTAACAATAATGCCTTGGAGCTAGGCTTAGTAGTACTAGCTAATAGAGCTTGTGAGAAAGCCTTTGCGACAACCCCCTTACTATAGTGGCCCTTTCGAGATCTAAATGTCGAAGAGGAATCGCGTAGGGACGGCTTGCCCATGATAACAGGCGCTATAGCCCAAGTCCTTAGCATTATAGCCTTCTTAATTCTTAACTTTTTGTTAGCAATAGTTTTAATAAGTCTCCTTTTAATAGCGTCGTTAGCGTTATAGAAGAGAAAGTGCTTAGTAACATAGAACGTAACTACGCGCTCTATTTTAGATGTTCTATTAAGGTTAATAAAAGAGTTGCTGCCTTAAAACAGGGCCTTGTGCACGTAGGCGACTACGCGCGCGTATGCCTACTCTTTAAAGAAGTTGTTAATTATTAAGTCCTCTATAGTAATAAGATTGTTAATTTTCTTTCCCTCTATCCTAGAGAGTAGAGATAGAAAATGTTTGCTCTTCTTTTCCTGCTTCTTTCTAAACTAATTAAAGTACTGCTTAGCTACCTTCTAAAGTTCCTTGTCTTACATAAGCAGCTAGTTAAATTAATGTTTGCTAACACTAAGGAAGTCCTTTGCTAGATCCTGCTTTAAGCCCTTCTACGTTGCTATCTTCTTGCCCTTAATTATATGCTCCTTAATATTAAAGTTAACTTTGCCTATAGAATTTAGTCCAATGTTGTCGCTATAGACAGAAGCGCGGTCTAGGGCTAGGTTAGGATTAATTATACCCTCCTCTTAATATAGCTTCTTATAGTTGTCTAGCAGTTTCTGTTACTCGTTAGATAAATCTAACATAAGGTTATCTTTATTAACTTTAATCTATTTAGGTAAAAGCAAATTACGCATGCTATAGTAAACGTTACGAGCGTTTATTAGACTTAATTCCTTGCTATGTCCTTTATGCTAATTAGACTTAGCTGTTAGCTGCTCTATAGCAGCGTTAGACAGAGACTTCTCTATCCTTAGCTGCTCTCTTCGTTAATACTGTTAGCGGGTTAGGGTTACCTAATAATAAATAGGCGCTGTAAGGGGATAACTAACAGAGTAACACTAGCTAAGTTAGAAGTAATGCTTAGTAGACAAATATAAGGGTTGTTAGAAAGCCTCTATAGCTAAGTAAGGACAGGCGGCGACTCCCTAGGAATTGAGATTAAGGAGGGAAGTAGAGAGTAGAGGGAAAGGGAGAAGGAGCAAAGAGGGCGGCGGGGGAGTTATATAGAAAAACCACGCTAGAGGGGTCACGTGCGCGCTACTAGGTTAGCGTGACTAAGGTCGCATATACTCTTTTACTAGACCTCTAAGTAGGAAGTAGGTAGGATATAAAAGACGTAGATAATAGGGTAACGTGAGCTAGTTTTACCTCTATGTTAAGTATTTTAAGGTTTTACCTAACTACATAAAGCAGATGCTCTCCGCGCGTGTAGTCTATATATATTTTCTATACTAGATTAAAAAATACTGCCTTACGTAAAGACTATAGCTTAAAAATGCTATCCTTCTTCTTTAACCTAAACATAAACAAGAAGTCTAGCATAGAGGTCTTTAGAAAGCTATTATAACAACCTCTATACATAAGGATTTTATCTAGAGCGTGGCAGGCTAGCGTGTAAAGCCTATAGTATAAATTAAGAAGAATACTTTCTTATAACGTCCTTTTAGACTCTTAGGTAGGTGTTTGCATTTGCTTGCCTTTAAAAGGCATAATTTAAACAGTTAGTTATATTTTAGTAGACTACTAACGTCCTTATACCTACATAGAAATAAACTAAGTGCGCTTGTCCCTAGCGCTTAGCGCCTCTTCCTAAAGGGTAATGCCCCTAAAGCCTAAGTGTCCTAGGATTTCCTATACTGTCTAGGTTATAACTCTATTATATAAAAAGAAAACCTAATCGCTTTCTACTAGCATGCTTAGTAACATGCATGCCACGTCGCGTTTGTCCTTATTTAGACGATAGAGCTATAGGAACTTAATGTCCCCCTTACCACGCTTCTCTAGCTTAGTTAGCAATTTAGACAGGCTAAGCATGTTCTGTTGCACTATAAAGCGCATGACCTATATCGCGCGATCTATGTCCCAGGACGTTAGGTAGTATTTACTAAAGAATAGGTGTGGCGGGTTCTAGGGGGCGTCTCATAGGAGAGCATTAATAGCTAGCACGTTAATCTCTATATACTTTAGTCCTAGGTAGAGTTCTATCTAGTATATGCCTAGGTGCTTGGGTTTATTAGCAGACTCGTGGTTGTCGTGGTAGGGAGAGAACTTTAGTAACAGACGTATTTCTAGGTCGTTCTGCTCCTCCTTAGGCATTAGGTGCGAATTAGTGCATTGTCTATCTTATACTCGTTAGCATAATAAGCAATTATATAAGTGTCTATTAAAACAGTTACCTAGCTCATAATCGTCCTAGCCTTTAATATGCGCCACCCCGTTGTCTGCTATTAAAATTTGCGATTAATAGATATAGAGGTTATATAGAAAGGTCTATAGCTAGAGTAGCAGGCTCTAAGCCTCTAGGAATTAAGAAACCTAAGGGAAGTTAGGAGTAGAGGAAAGGAGCAAAGGAGTAGAGCAGTTAGCAGAAAATATCTATAGTATATAGCGCTAATAGAGTCATGTGCACGCTATAGGTAAATAGGTGTTTTACTTACTAGGACAGTTTAGGATTTTAGCCCTATACGTAGATCAAAGGGTTAGGGCTTTGTTAGGTTTTCCTATAAGATTACCTACTAAAAATAACAAGCTTAGGTCTAGCCTCTTCCTATAAGATTAGTACTTTCTGTTAATGTTAGCACCTAGACTATTTTATAGAAGTAGGGGTTGTTATAAAGGCTCTGTTACAACCCCTATAAGACGCCTGTGTCCCTATAATCTAGGACTATTAGTATGTCTGTAATGTCTTTTAGTAACTTTCTAATGTAAGATAAAGAATTCTCTTTTCTAGACTACTCTATAACATATTCCTAGACACGTTTTTTCTTTTCTTTTTAGTTTAATTTGCTTATATACTCTTTTGCTTAACTCTCTTTTCTAAAAATATAGACAGTGACTACGCGTGCTATATGTAGGTATACTAAAAGTCTAGCATTAATTGTTTAACTTCTCTAGCTTGTTGTTATCTATAAAGCATTGCTCTATTAACTTAACAACATCTCTAAGCACTAAAAGAATAATAACCTAAGGTAATAATTAGACTTTAGACAAGTAGTACGCCGCAAAATCGCTGCTGCTAACACTTATATCTAACGCCTGTCTTTAAACGTGATATTTCTACATAAGTTCCTAGAGGACTTCGCGCTGTCTTCTACTATGTAAATATACAACGCCCTAAACCTCCTTAGCAGTGAATCTATATTAACATTTCTCGTTCCTAATTTTAGTCTCGCTTCCCTTGCCTTCTAACCTAGGCAATGCTTTAATGCGCCTATAAACGTTTTAAGGGAGGTAGCAGTTAAAGCAATACTTATAAAGTAGTAGTTTCACGTGTCGCGTGCAAGACGCAACTTTCTTGCTTATTCCTAACTTGTAGATAGAGTAGTCAAATTCACGTCCTTGCGAAAAGCACTACACGTAGTAGATTCTCCACTAGTGTAGAGCGCGGGGTAGACGCCGTGACATAAATATCGCGGCCTCTTTGCTAGCGTTAACGACGGCCTTGCGAGCCCCTGCTCTCTGTTAGGCGTGCTATGTAGTGTCTAACTCTACTAAAATTCTCGCTATAGTTGCTAGTAAGGATGTTGCTTACGTGGCGTGTACTGTTCTAGCATTGCTGCTCTATAAACCTAAGGGTGTAGTTTAGGCGCTAGAGACACTTCTTATAAGTAGAGAAGAAAATGTTAAGGGTTACGTCTAGATTAGAGTTGTTAGTAGCAGTAAAGTCTTTAATTTATGTATAACGCGAGCACGTTTAATAGGAGATTAGATTGTTAATAGTCTCTGTCTTTGCTTTAGGTTACTACGTTAAATTAATATATTAAGATCTTCTTTGCTATTAGATATATTAAACATAGTGTTCTTTCTAAGTGCACTAAATTCTGCTACGTGAGTTAGAGGGGTTAATAGTCTTCTAGTAAGTTCCTCGCAAACGTCGCAGGGCGCCTTGCTCGTTAAACATGACTTCTAGTCGCTCTTGCTGTCTAAGTACGCGTCTAGAGGGATCTGTCTACACTTTCTATTCTAGTTAACAAGCTAAGATATAAATTGTTGCTGTTTAGGGGATGCTTAATTAATCTAGGAGGGATATCCCTTACTTAATATAACAGCCGCGGTGGCAACACGACTATCCCTGCTACCTCTCCTAGACGCCTGCCTAAACTCTAAGAGGTTAGCAGGAAGGCCATAGAATAGCACAAGATAGATAGCTAGGTTATGCACGCTATAGAACAGAGCACTTATGGCAACAAAGACGCTACTCTCGCCCTAAAAAAACTTCTAGAGCACTGCTCTCCTTTCTTTAGCAGAAAGATTAGCGTTAAAGTAATTATAACTAAGATTAGACGTAACGCTGCGTGCGATAGATGTGTATAGTATAAAGACAATAGTCTTTAGCTTGCCTACCTATGCTATGCGTGAAGTGATGTTGTTAGCAACACTATAATTGCTAAGCCTACCTCTATTAACATATTTCACTTAGTATTTAATGTTAGCTCTATAGGTAGGCTCTTAGTAAATATGTAGATTAGAAAAGCCTAGTCGCTAGAAGAGTCTGTCTTCCTCTAAAGGCAGCAGCGTGGCTGTAAGGGCTCTAATAGGGACTTTGTATCTTATAAGGTTAATTAAATTTAAAAGACTAGATTAGAATAACAGACTAGTTAACAGGATATAGTGTGCTTTGTTAATCTAGATACGACCTAATTAAGCAACTTAGCGCGTAGATTTAACAAATCTCTTAAAGGGACTAGAGTTAAGATGTTCTAGCATAACTATAACGATTTAGGCGTAGTACACTTAGCTGTTACTATTCTATTTAACGCACGAGACATGAAGCTCTTTACACTGCTTAATTAGGTCTATCCTTAAGCCCACTAAGGGAACAATAACAATCTACATGCTAAATTTAGGACATATTGCTAGCAGCAGGAAGCTAAGGCTCTTTTCTACGCCTGTTCTAGCAATGTATACGACAGGGCTCTTGTCTATAAAGATATTAGCTATTACTTTAGCCTGCTCCCCTCTAAATGCTACATCTAGGCCGTATATCTTTCTTAGCATATCAAGGGGTTTAATAGGCTTAAGTGCTTTAGCTCTGTTAATCTATGCATTATAGACTAAGCTCATGCGTTTAAATGCTATATTAGGGTCTAGACTAAGAGCCTCCTCTTGTTTTTTCGTGAGTTTCTATTGTTCAAATTAGTGCTAGCAGCTGCTAATCTTCTAGAAGCGGTCTTTAGCTGCTATGCGGGTTCTAGACATGAGATTAGCATATGCTAGATGCCTAGTAGAAACTTTATGCCTAGACTGTTTCTCTAACGCGTTGGCATCTAGCTCATGCGCAATTTCCTTAACATTATGCTTATGTGCAACGCAATATGCAGTAGGATCTAGTTTAATCTCTCGTCCCATAGCAACAATTATCTAGCGTAGTAGACGGGTAGTAACTATAGTTCCGAGGTATTTATACATAATTTGCCCTAGTCTCTTTAAAAAGGCTGTCGCATCCTAGTATAGCTCTCCTATAGAGTTAGTAAAGAGATAGGCGCTTAACGCTTGTTTAAAAGCTACTCCTTATATCTCCTCTAGTAGAAGAGTTTATAGATTTAGGTTATGTAGTTAGATAAGCTATCTATAAAGGAAAATAAGAGTTCTAACCTCCTAAGGGACGGCCCGCTAGATAAGCTTAGTTAGTTACTATGTCTTGTTATAGGTTTTAGACTACTAGGGTACTAAAGCAAAGAGCCCTCTTAGCATGTAGATGTTACAAGGCCTATGGTTATATAAATTAGAAATCTATACTAAGAGTAGTTTAGTTACCCTTATAGTCTAGCTATAACAAAGATACATAAGGATTACAAGATTAGCTATAGCATTATATACGTCTTTAGCATATCTCTTTACATAATCCGCTCGCTTCTTAGCTTAATCTATACTTATAGTCCTCTTCTATCTCTAAAGTGCTTTGTAGTTTAGCATAGCCTTTTCAATATAGTGTGTAATAAAGTTATTGTCTAGCTATAAGCAAGGATTTACTACGCTATTAAAAATATTCTACCCTTGTTGCTAATTACTAGGATTGTCCTAGATTTCGTCCTAAGGAATATAAGGGAGCTCTTCTTTATGTTAAACATATAACAGATCTATAAACTTCTAAAGTGTAGACTTATAGAGTCTATAAACTATAGCAATCTAGTCCTAGGTATTAATTATAATATTATAGCAAGTGAGTTAGGTGCTATCCTAGTTAATAAAGCCTTCACGTTTAGTGCCTTTTTAAATTTTAGCTATTCTCTAATTAGTAATAGTGACCTATCTAAAGGCTGTTTAAGACGTTAGGCTAAGGTACTTTTTAACCCATTCGTTAAGGGTTACAAGTGGCGTGCCTTTAGCGTCTTCGCTGTTGTTAGATAGGTAGTCTTTGTCTAATAGGAACATGTAGGAGGCTTCCTAGAGGAAAGCGAAGCGTGCTATCTTCTTAACCTTAGAAAAGTTAGTTGCTATAAGTGTAATAGTTTAATATCTAGACGCTAATATAGCTTAAGTATAAAGAACGTTAACAAGTATAAGTTCTGTCTCTAATTTCTAGCTAACTTAACTTATAAGGCTTATCTAGAAGTTATATAGCAATCTCTTAAACGAGAGCAACTAATCACGCTCTAGTTCTTCGTTAAGCTATAAGAGGACATAGTTAATAGCTTTATCACAAGACGAGCATGTCTCTTCTAGGTAAGAGAAAATTGCCTACTATGCTTTACGTTGTTTACGTGTGAACTAGTATGCTAGATACTAGCTATAATCCTCTAGAGTAGCAGTGTAATAGAAAAACATAAAGATATGCTATAGTATACGTGCGTGTTTAGTGTCGTAGTCCTTGTATAGTATAAAAGGGTTGCTCTTAGGTTAGCTTAGATTCTCTATGTAAATAAGGCAACGCGCCTGTTAGTTCTATAGGTTAGTGTTATATTGCTAAGCTTAAACTATGCTAGCCGTTGCCTTCTAGATAAGTCAACTGCTAGGTTTATCTTATGTAGAAGGTAGACGAGATAATCCGTCTACATGCTAAAAGTTAAGCCACTTTAGTTACGATTGCTAGTATATGTTGTCTAGCAAGGGGCTTGCTTAGTTGCTCTCTTGTTCTAGGATAATATGCCTAGTAGCTATAAGTCTTGCTTCCTTTGCTAGCTTTGCATTTATAAGCAACGTCTTAATGTAGGTAATAGACTTAGATTATAAGCTAAGATATGCGTACGCGGACTCGTTGTCGTGGTCGTCCTAGTCGTCGCTATGTATAGTAGGTAGGAGTTAGGCCTAGTTAGGCTATGAAGCGTTGTTTAGAATTACTTTAAAATAGGACGCAGCGGATTCTCTAACTTTATATCAAGTAAAGTATTGTTACGCCTTAATGCAGCGCGTGCGGCAAGCTCGACGTGCGTAGATTATACGTATTTCCTTGGCAGTAGGCTGTCCTATACTTTTATGTCCTTCTAGCTATGTATGTGCGAACGTTTCGTTGTCTAATTTTACCTTAGCTAGGTGCTGCTTGTTTTAATATATCTCTATGTTCTTATATACGTTGTTGCTAGTATATATCTTTCTATAACTTAGATATAGTATGCAAAGGATGCTACTATATATAAAGAGGTGTAGGTACGCTGCAACAGGCTAGGGCAGGGGAATAACTACTGCTATTGTTCTATAGAGAGCACTATAGATATTAGCAACTCCTATAGCAATTATGTTCTTTACTATCTTCTTGTCTCTATGTTTCTTATATTAATTATGCTAAGCGGCATGTGTAGCAGCGCTCCCTAGAAGTACTACATATTAGCAAGAGTAATAGATAAGTATCTAGAGGTTAACATTATAGAAGAAAATATTGTTAAACGTAACGTTAAGCCTTAGCAGAGGGACAGACATGCTACTACTATAATAGCAGGCTTATAGGTGTGCATACACTAGAAGGAGAAGAGGATTTTGTTTTCTTTAGGGCAGGAAATATAAAGGGGTTTGAATCTTACTAGAGCATAAAACTAACTCTCTTACGTTAGAGCTCTGCTAAGCCTAAAATTTTCTTAGGATTATTATCTCTTATTTTATAATTGTCTTATTACTCTATAAACTAGCGCTGCTACCTCTAGACTCCTAACTTTTTAGCATCTATTACGTAAAATAACTTCTATATTTAATGTTGCCCTAATATAAAAGAATCCTAAATTTCTTAAGGACAGAAACGCGCACTATTTCTCTACCTATCTATATAACTAGATACAAGGCAACCCTGCCTATGCAGTGTAGTATTAATGCCTAAAGGAAGACTATAACAAAGACAATAAAGAGAGCGCTTTACCTAATAGTAGCTAAGATAACATGTCTCGCTTCTTTACACTTAATCTAGACAGGGCGCTAGAATAGATCTATGCTATAACTAAAAAGACGGCCCTGTTAAAGCAGATCTGTAAAATATATAAAAATCAGGCTAAAGAATACATAAGCGATTTATAATCTAAGAGAAACAACAACGCTGCTAGCATAACCTAACAGTTAAACACTATAGCTTAAGTAAAGGCTTTAGAGAAGTTTACATAGGGGTAGTAGAACTTATAAGATAACTTAGTTTAGGATATAAATAAAATTTCTAATAAAGAGCTATTATATGCATGATTTTTATCTACATATCCTAGAATAAGCAAAGGTGTAGTAGGCAAGATAGTTTAGCAGGCAAGTGTTATCGCTACATAGGAAGCCTTTAAGGATTAGGCGCTTATTATATAGTTCTAGCGCTCACGCGACAATAAAGATAAAAGACAGTTAGACGCCTTAACATAACTTATAGTTAAAGAGATTTTAGAAGCTATTAAAGACAAGGGGCATGACAACGTGCTTGTGTAATTAACTAACTACTAACCCTCTATAATATATCTTACGCTAGTATCTTAGAAAGAACTATATTTCGTAGTCCTTAATTTAGAGGCGCATAAAAGTATTTAAGCGCTAAGGTTAAGGTAGATTTGTTCCTTCTTCTTTAACAACGCTATAGAGCATGAACAAGATTTCTAGGAGAGAGGAGTAAAGTCTAGAAGAATTAGTATGTCCTTAATAACACTCGTAAAACAGCATATAATCTCTAAGTTCTATAAGAATAGCTCTCTATAGGTAGAGCATAACAGGCAGAGATATATAAACGAGTAGGAAGACTTGACACGCGTGTTAGACAGAGGCAGCTAATAGTTAGCTTTAGAAAGAGCATTTAGCATTAGTATATTCCTGCTTCTAGGTTATTTAGGCATGCTAAACAGTTTTGTTAAAAAGACTCTAGCAGCAGACTAAGTTAGAATCTAGGTGTAGCTTTTGCTAAAATGTTACCTAGATTTAAAGAGCATATGCTAGATAATAGAGTCTATGTTCTAAGCTTATATAAGCAACGAGCCCCTGCTAGACTCTATACTAATGCTAGAGAAGGTTAATAACTAGGTGTCTGTTCGCGAAGAGCTTAATTTAGCTTCTATGTTAGACTATGCTTAAGGAGAGTCACTAGAGCTATAAATAAATTAATCTAGACTAGGTAATATGTATAAAGTAAATCTAGAATATAATTCCATAAAAGTCTTAACTCTAAATATAGTATTAGGAGCTATAGTTTAAGTGTAGTATAGGGGTTAGCGTAAAGGCTTTCTTAAAACCCCTATACTAACTGCTTGCTATAGCGCTATTTGTTATAATATTACTATAGCAAGTAATATGTTACGTAGGGAAATTAAACATATTAAAAAGCATAAGCAACGCTTCTAAATAAGATCAAATTCGTCCTACGTATAATAATCTTTAGTCTAAGACAGGGCGTGAGGAGCTCAATTAGAGATCCTTCGCAGATCAAGAAATGTTCAGGTGGGCTAGCGCATGCGCAGCTAGCCTAATCAAGGTTTAGTCGTCGCCTCGTTAATATACGAGCTAGCCTCTGCGTAGGCCGGCTCTAAATCTAGTTCTACTCAAGGCTTAAGGGCTACGGTAACTGCTATTAGTTGTCTCTATATCGTTTAAGGGATACTATGCAAGCATAGTATACTGCCTTTTGTTATACCATAACATAATGTCTATTATAACATAAGTAGATTTAAATCCCCTAGAAGAATAAAACATGTTTTGCTTATTAAGACATATAATAGATATCGACCTCTATAATAGATATCAACCCCTATAATAGATATCGACCCCTATAATAGATATCAACCCCTATAATGGATATCGACCCCTATAATAGATATCGACCTCTATAATAGATATCAACCCCTATAATAGATATCGACCTCTATAATAGATATCGACCTCTATAATAGATATCAACCCCTATAATAGATATCAACCCCTATAATAGATATTAACCTCTATAATAGATATCAACCTCTATAATCATTATAGATATCGACCTCTATAATAGATATCAACCCCTATAATAGATATCGACCCCTATAATAGATATCGACCTCTATAATAGATATCGACCTCTATAATAGATATCGACCCCTATAATAGATATCGACCCCTATAATAGATATTGACCTCTATAATAGATATCGACCTCTATAATAGATATCGACCCCTATAATAGATATCGACCTCTATAATAGATATCGACCCCTATAATAGATATCGACCTCTATTATAGATATCGACCTCTATAATAGATATCGACCCCTATAATAGATATTGACCTCTATAATAGATATTGACCTCTATAATAGATATCGACCCCTATAATAGATATCAACCCCTATAATAGATATCGACCCCTATAATAGATATCAACCCCTATAATAGATATTGACATAGATTAATGCACGGACCCTAATGGATATTAACATGGATTAATGCACAGGCTATAATGGATATCGACACGATAACTATTACCCTAATATATATAGCTCTGCTAATAGACCTAGTTAAATATGTTAACAAAAGTTGCCATAGGTGGGACGCAATCCCCGCAGTTAATGTTAATCGCTTCCTTGGCCTATTAGATCCCAAAATTCACCTAGTCCTTAGGCAATGCATGCTTAATCTAAATGTCAAGTTCTTCTATAGGCTATAGCATAAGTAGCTTAATAGCAAGTTAATGTATCTCTTTGTTCTCTTCCTCTACCTCTCTGTCTTTATTAAGCTTCTCTACGTTTATAACAATATTCTGCTTGTTCGTAAATAATATAGCCTTCTATAGGTTCTTACGTTAGCAGTATACTTAAGCAACAACCTTGTTAAGCTTAAAGGGCGTATGTATATATTTAGTCCCTTTAACAGTTTTAAGGTCAAGGTAAGCGTGATTATCTTTACACTACTTTGTTAGGAGGTAGAATGCCAAGTTATGTAGCAATGCGGCCTAGCTAGTATTAGCTAGGGAGGCTGCTGTTATTCTATAGTCGTTGCTAATGTTTATAAGGCTAGCACGTAGCTAGGTAGCTCTAAGGTTAATGCAAGTGTTGTCCTAGAGGAACCCTAGAGCAGTAGACATAACCTAGTCAAGGATAAGCACTTCTTTCTGTTAGCCCTAAATTCTATTAATAGTAAAGACCTAGATGTCCTTAACGGCGTTAGCAATTGCCCTTAGGACCTTAGATAGCAAGTTGGCATAATATTCTTAAAGGCCTTGTAGAGCTATGATATAGAGAAGTCGCTGCGTTTAATATAGTACGTAGATTCCAATGCTATTAGGCTTAAACCTAAACTTAAGTAGGCAAACAAGAAAGTACATAGCCTAGCTAACATGCACTATGTTATAGGTAGATTTAGTAACTAGGTAGACTTTAGATATGCTATTAGTAGACAGGAAGATAACATTAGAGTTAATGTCCTAGAGCTCTTAAAAGAAGGCTTTAGCTTAGATAACTATTTCACGTTTCTCTACGCTTAGGTCTATAGTAATACGTCCGTAAGATACAAGCAAGTTCGTAAGTGACGCAATTAATTAGCAGAAACAGTGCTAGTGCTAGAACTATAACGCAGTAGCCCTATAGAGGAGAAAACAAGCAAAAGCAGACAACGCTGTCTGTTCCTAGAAATATAATTGTTCTCTACTAAGTAAAGGCTTAGGCTGTTAGACGTTGCTAAACAAGATCTAATATACTATAGGCCTATACATAACCTTCTTAGTAGTTAGGTTATACTCGTGGCTTTACATAAACGCTGCTAGCGTTAAGAGTTCTGCTGCTTTGCTAGCTTCGTCGTAGAGAACAGCACGCGCTTAGCTAACTCAATAGGCACGTGCCTATGCGAGGACATCTAGCGTTATAAGTATAACATAAGCTATCTTAGCAACGTTAGCGATAACTACGTTAGTCGCTATAGTTAACTTCTTATAGTCGTTAGAGCCTATAGCCGCCCCTATATAATACTAGTCAAAGAGGCTGTAGAACTTAGTGTACTAGCGTGGGTTTGCGACAGGATGTTGGCTGCCGTCTAGTTTAGGATATCTAGCTAGCCGTAAGACTCACTAACCTTCTGCTAGATTAATCTTATAGAGTTGCTTGTTAAAGCTGTTGTTCGCGCTTGTTTTCTATGCCTCGTTAATAAAATACGCTATTATGACAGATAGTATTGGGTCCCCTAGCTCATTAGCAACGCAAGCGGGTTTCTAATTAGCTCTTGCCTTTACCCTCTTACTAATTGCCTCTCTCCTAATAATCTTTGTTTTAGTTTCACGCATATGTTAATAGACTACAACAGGATACAAGACCTCATGGCCTTTTTCCTTAAGGGCGGTGTACATGCGAAGCAGTTCCTAGTAGATGTCTCTGCCTAAATAATTAAGCTGCTAATTAATTAGAGACATAACCTAAACTCTGTTAGGCTATGTGCTAAGCAAACTAAGCTTATAGTGAAAGAGGCATAGCTTTATAATAAGGTATAACTTTCTAGTACTACTAATGCCTTAGAGTAGAGCAAGTTAACCTGTTATATGTTAGAGAGCTTCTATAGCCTTCTTCTGCTCGCTAGACAAGCCTACTATAATTTCCTTAAGGATTTTGTCTATAGACTTCTTTCTATATTTCTCCTTGTCTAGCTAAAAGTAGTCGTACCTAGGGAGACTAATAAAGTCATTAGCTAGAAGGATTTACGTCTCCTCTATAAAACTATCTAAGTTTATTACATAGTAGCAGAGAGTGTTAATCTCTTAATCTAATCCTAAATAAGGCGCTTTCTCCTAGACGTGACATAGGAAACTATAATGCTCTTAAAGTTCTGTTACAAGATCTGTCTTGTTCTACATGCTGTCTAGGATGTCTCTCTCTTTGAATTCTAGTTATAACTAGAACATAGCGCTAGCGCGTGGCCTAAAGAGAAACGCTAAGTAGTTATAACCTAATATAAATAGAAGCAGGTTAATAATACGCGCGGTCTAGTAGCTCTTAGAGTCTCTAGCTTTACTAAAGAAATTAATGTTAACAAGAGAGTCTACGTAGAGACTAAAGCTATCCCTTATCTCAATAGTAGCAAAGTAGACCCTGTCTAAGCCACCTAGGATGCTAACTAAGCGAATCTTAGACTTAACTAGCGGACCTGCCATGATATGTTCAAGAGCTAACACGTGATTTATAAAATAAATAGTGAGATACTCTTTAATGCTGTTAAATTAGCGCCTAGACTTAATCTAGTACTAGGGTTATAGATTCGAATTAAGCTACATGCCCTTCTAGATAATTATATGCTGTTTGGGATACTAGGCTAGCAACAGGTTGTTCTCGCGCTGCTAATTCAAACTCGCGTTTACTTTAGATATCTCTATATAGATAGTTTCTAATTACAGGGTATATAAGTAGACCCACACGTTTCCATGCCGCATTAACTTGTCCCTAGCATCGTGCACTGCTTCTATATATAGGCTAAAGTTACTGTTAGCAAAGAAGCACTTACCTAACTAAGCAAGGCTAAGGCTTTTGTTAAATGTAACATAATATAGACGTGTTACGTTATTGTTAAGTTTGCTAAGGAGGTTATAGACCTTCTTGAGTTTAGACGTTAGAATATGCTTTAGGACCTATTCTAATTCGTTGTTAACTGCTAAGGCTGCGATGTCGCTAATAAGGTTCTTAGCAGTAAAACAGATAATAGCTTTCTAACTTAATTTGCTAGCAGTTGCTAGTTCGTCCTTGTAGGTCGTAACTAGTTTAAGGTTACATAAGGTGATATGCATAGGCTTGACGTTGTACACGAGTTTTACGCTAACTTCTAAGTTGTTTGAGAGCTTCAATGCATTAGGTAGCTCTAGCAGAGTTTCGTCCCCCTACTTAATTCCGCTTATCTTTGTATCTAGGAACGGCTCCTTGACTAGAGCAGAGGAAGCTTTATTAACAGGAGCCGCAGGTGCGAGAGTTGTATCTAACAACAGAAGAGCAATAGAAGCTTTACTAATAGTAGCTATAGTTGCTATAGAAGCAGAGGAAGCTTTGTTAACGGGTGCTGTAGGTGCGAGAGTTGTGTGCGACGACAGAAGAGCAATAGAAGCTTTACTAACAGTAGCTATAGTTACTATAGAAGTAGAGAAAGCTTTATTAACGGGTGCTGCAGGTGCGAGAGTTATATGCGACGACAGAAGAGCAATAGAAGCTTTACTAACAGTAGCTACAGTTGCCACGGGAGACTCTATGTCGTGATCTGCTAATCTACTCATGTAATCTATAGTTATATGCTAGTCTACACCGCAGTTGCTATATAGTGTCTTATAGTTCTCTAAGGTATAACCTTCGTTATAGCAAAGAGTATATTTCTAAACCTTTAGGCGCTTAGGTCTTGCTAGATTGTTATAACTAGACTTAAAATGTCCTAACTCCCTACACTTAAGACAAACGGCAGAGGGGCAGTCTATTCTAATGTAACTAGGTTTATTACAGTTTCTATAAACCCTTACTTTCTTCTCTAGACAGGCGTTAGCTAGGTAGTTAGGCAATTTACAAGTGTTATACTTCTTAACGTTTACTTCTAGTACGTAAATGTTACTAAAGCTAACTTAGTTAACAACAGTTTCCTTACTATCTATTAACTTAAGGACAGCAAGTCTAGAGTAGAACTTTAAGTTGCTTTTAACTATTAAAAGGTTCTTTAATAGGAGGTAGTCTGTTAGAACGTCTATAGTAAAGAGCTTACTATAGCAGTTTCGCCTACTCGTTAGATTAGCTTATAGTTCTTATAAACACTTAGTAGACTATACCTTATAGCAGCGAGCTAAAATAGAGAGCTATTAAGAGTAATAGGGCTTAAGGCGTCCCGCAGTTAGTACAAGGAAAGAGGAACCTAGTAGCGGGTACAAGGAAGGAGGAACCTAGCAGCGGGTACAAGAGCAGAGGCGTTTAGTAGTTAGTAAGAGGGTAGAGGTAGAAGCAAAGGTTATATAGTCCTAGCGTTAGGCAAACGCGCCTAAGACGCATAGACTAGCTATTAGGTAACTACTATTTGCCTCTATAGGTTTTATAAGCTTTGTAGCAGAGACCTTATATAGCTTAAGTTTCTTGTTTAAATAGAGGCTACCCTTTCTGCTTATAAACAAACAGGCGACAGTCTAGCACTGCTAGGCTCTTGTATTCTATAATATAAGCGTTAAGAGGAGGTTAGTAGTGTAGTAAGAAAGGTTAGGTCTAGAGACAAGTAAAAGTAGAACTAATATGCTAAGACGCTAGTGCTAAGCCATGCGTTTGCGCTAGCCTAACGCTGTCAACTCTATAACTACTAGATCTATTATAGCAGTACTTTAATAAGACTTATGCCAATAGTAGAAGTATGTCCTAAGGCAGCAGCTAGAGAATGTTATCTAGCTAACAATTATAGGAGCTTTACTAGGTACTACTTTATCCGCCGCTCTGCTCGCGCTAGCGTTACAAGAAGGAGGAAACTTCTTCTATTAAGTATCTACTCTTTTATGCCTAAGAACGCCTTATCTCGCTTGTAGCTACACCTAGAACAACATATTCCCCTTTTCTATGCGCTCGCATTGCTAAGTACAAGAGCCTAGCAGTGCTAGACCGTTACCTAGTCTAATTATAGACTAGGATAGGTAACCCCTAACAACTAAACTTTTGCTATAATTCTATTTTATTATTAACAAAACTTTAATTAGCTATAACTTATAAGAGTCTATAGCTACTTTTAGTACTTTGCGCATAAGTTTGCTATAGCGTTTATAAGTACATTTACTTTTAATATCTCTATTACGCGCCGCTACTTTTACCTAGCTACTACGTGCTATGCAAGGTGCGCAAATTAGCGCGGCTCCGCGACGCGTTAGTGGCAAAACCTTATAATATTTACTAGTTTGCTACTCTGTTAGCGACTCTACTTCGCTAGCGACCCTCTACTAGCCTAGGCGCCTCTCAACGTCCTTAACAACTCTACTCGTTAGCAACGCCAAAACCAACCCTCTTTAGTTCGCACCCTACGGAAATAACAACACCTAGTAGCTAGTAGGCCTAATCTAAGGAGTAGTACAATGCCTATGCTAGGCTAAGCATTAATAAAGACATTGTAGATAGCTTAGGCTTAAGCGTAACTAATATTAAGATCTAGAAAGAAAAGTATAAGGACGTTACGTAGGAGGTTAAGCTAGATAGCATAAACCTTAAGAGAAACAAGACAAAACAAAAGGCTTAAGTAGTAGATAATTTCTGCTAACGCGCACCCGAACTAGCAGACGTTTGTGGCTGTTGCCTAGAACTATAGTTCTAAGCTGCTGTCCTAAGGATTATCTCTTCCTGCTAAACTAATATAAAGAGAGCAAAAAGCATAACTATAGTTAAGCATAAAGCAAAGGCATTAGCTAAGGCTAAAGATAGTACGCTTACGTTCTATGTAAACTACATATAGGCATAACTAACTATTAGACTTATAAGCACTCTCCTAAACTCTATACATACGTGACTCAAATCTGCTATACTAACATATAACTACCCTAGTTACACTACGCACGCCTTAGGTCCTAGTTACAACTCACGCGTTCTAGAGTCCGCTATGAGTTAGTCTACTAGACGTAAATGTCCCCCTCCCTTCTTAGCTACAAAATTGCCTAATTAAGATTAACAGTAACAACTTTAAAGCTAAGGAGTAGATTAAATATAACTTCTTTATATTAAACAATAGGCGCGGGGCCTCTCTCTATAAACTCAGGAACAAGCTTTATAGCCGCCTTAGAGATTCAAATCTGCTAGACGCTACATTTACTATGTCTCTGCTAGACTCTAGGCTAGTTATTGTCTAAACTAATATAATCTTTAACTAAGTTCTAAAGTTAACAGCTAACTTTAGCAATATGTTAGTGCTTAAAGTTAAATTTCTGTCTAGTGCTATTATATAGTTAATTAAGCACTAGCAATCGCAGTTAATTAAGCAGCAGCACGTTTATAATTTAGCTATCTAGTCTTTATAAACATCTATATCCTAGGATCTTTTAAAAAGACAAAAGGAGTCTACGCTACCCAAGCAGGAGCATCACCGCAAACGCCTAAGGACAACTAACAGACCTAGAAGATCATGTATAGACCTAACAAATAGCGCTAAACTTAATAAGAAGCAAGACGACGCTTAAAACCCTACTAACTTATTATTAAGTTCCTTATATAGTTTAGAGCATATAGAAGTTAATGTCTATAATAGCGCTAAACTTAATAAGAAGCAAGACAACGCCTAAAACTCTACTAGCTTATTATTAAGTTTCTTACATAGTTTAGAGCATGTGGAAGTTAATAGCTATAACAGCGCCAAACTTAACGAGAAGCAAAATAACGCCTAAAACTCTACTAGCTTATTATTTAGTTCCTTACCTAGCTTAGAGCATATAGAAGTTAATGCCTATAGTAGCGCTAAACTTAATAAAAAGCAAGAGGACTCCTAAAACTCTACTAACCTATTATTAAGTTCTTTATCTAGTTTAGAGCATATAGAAGTCAATGTCTATAATAACGCTAAGCTTAATAAAAAGCAAGAGGACTCCTAAAACACTACTAACTAATTATTAAGCTCCTTATCTAAGTCTTAATTAGATTAACTAAGGTCCTAATCTAATTCGTAACCTAAGTCTTAATTAGGACTAGCTAGTAGCGAAGATGTACTTTATCCTACTATTAACAAAACAACAACGCCTTTAGTTATTACTATTAATAGTAACAAGCCTTTGGATTTTTTAGAAGATAACGAAGACAATAGAGATATAGCTAAGGCCCTAAACACACTCAAATTCATAACTAGTCTAATAGGATCTAGACTTAACAATTTGTCTACAACTGTTGCTCGTATAGACTAGCTAATGCTCGAGCTTATATAAACGTACCTTCCTCTTATTTCTCTAGAAAATCTAATACGATCTATAGATCTACTGCTACTAAACTAGGGACTTAGCCTATCGTTTAAAGCAAGCCTATATTAGATAGCTGCCGTCTGCTAGACCTTTGCCTAGGAGACGGGTACAATTTGTCTAGGCAGTATTATCGCAGACAGTCTAGGTGCTAGAAAGACAATTAAGGTTCACCTTAATAGCGTTGCTAACTACTAGTATAACAAGCTCACTATTAAAATTAACGAGGCTTAAAAGTTAGGCCTAAATACACACTTCTTAGCCAATGCACTGTAACATGCCACTTGCCCCTTAGCAGGCAAGAGCCCTATTACATGTCTATATAAACCGTAGAATTAGGTTCTATATAAGAACCTACTAAGGAATAGCGTTAATCTAATCTTTACACCCCCCTCTAGACTTAGCGCGTTTGAATCTAATGCTTCTTGTTTGTTTTAAAGAGCCCTAATTATAAACTATAAATATCTACCTTATATTATAATCTACGTATAGGACTTTAGCAAAAATCCTCTCACTCGCGAGCTTTTAGCTAAAGAGCTTAAGATAGTCTATAAAGTAGCTAAATAGCCTAATTATAAGGATTAGAAAGCTAATATAACGTTCTTAGTAAACAAAACAAACTAGACGTAACCCTAGCTAAGAGCGAAAATTACTAGACCTATAGCAAAGGATCTAACTATAACCTTAACAAAGGCGCCTTGTCGTGCTACGCGAGTATCTATAATTACGACCTGTTAATCTTATCTAGGCTAAGTAGAGAAGAAATTCCTAACTACGCGCTCAAACGCTTAGAAATAGCCTAGAGCAAAATTTCTCTCTAACTAGTACTCTAATACAAAGGACGTTCTCTAGGTCAGACGCGTAGTCTAGGATAAGTTCTATATTAAATTTAGTAGCTAGGTTGTAAGAGACAACCTCGTTAAGTAGGCTAGGGAGCAGCGTGCTATCCTTCGCTAAACTATTGCCTTCTAGTGCATGTCTAGAACGCTAGACAGAGAAATCTGTTCTATTGCCTTGAACTGCTTGCTACTGTCCTAGAGGCTCCTAAATAGCTCACTATCCCTAACAGTAGCGAATTCGCACCCTTGTGGACGACCTTAGCAGCAAGTCTTGCTACGTTATTAAAGGCGTTTGCTTTACTCTACGAAAAGGCCAAGACAGATCCTAATGCTGCTTCTAAAGATAAGAAGTATAGTAATCTAATTAAGCTTGTCTAGAAGTTATGCTACTCTTCTAAATATAAAGAGTAAACTCTATAAAATAGTATAACAGCAGCCTTGTTATTCTAAAGTTAAGCACTCTTAAGCTAAAAATAATAAATCTTAAATCTAATAATTAAGAAACAGCAATTATTCATAGACTAGAGGGCTTATACGTATAGAACAGAAGCAGAGGTATAACAAGCTTCTAGCTAAGTAGAGAAGAAATAGTGCTGCTGCTAATAGGAAGCCAAGTGAAACCTGCGCGCTTATTAACGAATTCCTACTATATAGCATAAGCAGCAGCAATATAGCTTAGGTAGTAGGACTCTAGAAGCCCTCGTTAACCCTAACAGTCTTCCTACTCTCCTAGTAAACATCGTAACTAAGGATAACGAAGTAGGCAGCAAATAGATCAAGGATCTATATAACAGCAATCTGCCTAATCTTATTAAGGAGTGTAAGTTTAAAGAAAACAACGTAAAGTTTAGGTTCACGTAAAAGATTATAATAAAGTCAAGACAAAAAGATTGTTAGATAGTAGGCGCTATAAGATTATTATTGCAACTCGCGTCCTTCTACGTTAGCAACCTAGAAGGTTGCTCTGTTAAACATTTATAGAACTAAATCGTTGCTTTGCTATAAAGCAGGGTTAAATACTACTAAGAGAAAGAGGTTCTTAATAAATTTAACTATTTAATAACTAGTAGATTTTTCTCTGCACTTCTAATCTATAGGCATAGGCCTAAACTTATAACAAGCTACCTATTCTATTATGTTAGAACCTAGCTACTAAATAGACGAGGTGAGACAGTTTTTTGCGAGGACAGACTAATAGGGTTAAGGAGAACAGTACTGCTATAGTTATATTCTAGTCAACGCCTCCTTAAAGATTAAAGAGCAGATAGTCAAGTCTATAAGTTCATAGCCTAAACCAAGAAGTAATGTATAACGCTAAGGTAGCTAGCAAAGACGTCTAATATAACTATAATAAGAATAACGAGGTCTAATAGTCTACTTGTTATTATAGGGTGTCTTAACGTTAGTAGGGGCCTGGCTCTAGCTTAGCGTAGCTTCTTTTGCACCTGCCTTTACTGTTAGGCTTTAGTTAGCCATAGGTTACGTTTAAATAGCAAGTAAGTAGCTATAGTAACAATCGCTACTACTAATAGCACGTGCATGCTTAGTAACGTAATAACATATAAATAGTAGCTATTATAGCTTTAAATACAACACTTACTAAAGTCTACATAACAAGTCTTATAAATTTTATAATCTTCTAGAAAGCATGTTGCTATAAAAACATATAAGTTATAGTACTATAGCTAACCTTTAGTGTTTCTAAATGTTAGATAAAAAGTTATATAACAAACCTAATGGCTTCTCTAGTCTGTCTGCCTCACGACCTATAACCCTGCACCTCTAGCTCATGAGCACCCTTAAACTCCTTGATATCAAGGCTTTGAAACATAGCTCTATTGCACTCTAGATATATTAACGCTTAGCATGCGACGTGCGACCCCTACGTATCTTATATATACTTACTTAATAATAGTAATAGCTATATTTCAGGCTTTGTCCTTAAGGTTTACTAGAGTATGTCTACTAAGCAGACTAAGTCCCTTCTCTAGCTAGTATCTTAGCGAATTAATAGGGAAAGACTTGTAGGTAACCCTATAAAGCAATTACCTCTTCCTCCGTCTATATAACGCGCTTATTCTAATGTAGACGAGTGCCTAGCACCTTCTGCTTCTGTCTCTTTGTAGCCTAGCAGGATATGCTAAAGTCTAATATGTTGTCTACTTATAGTAATAGCGGATCTTTATCTGCCTAATAATAATATAGGACGCTACATTCTAACAAGCAGGGCCTAAGAGCTATATAATATAGCAGCTTGTCGTAGTTTGCAGAGCTTCTGCTAAGCGTTATAATTAAATTAAAAGCAAAATAGCGCTATAGACACACTACGCAGTGACATAGCAAATCTTAGCGGCAGGCTATTTAATTGCTATAAGATGCTACAGGATGCTATATTATAACAAGCAGGGCCTAAGTGCTATATAATATAGCAGCTTGTTATAGTTTACAGAGCTTCTGCTAAGCGTTATAATTAAATTAAAAGCAGAATAGCGCTATAGACATATTACGTAGTGACATAGCAAATCTTAGCAGCAGGCTATTTAATTGCCACAAGATGCTACAGGATGCTACCTTGCAACAAGCAGGGCCTAAGTGCTATATAATATAGCAGCTTGTCGTAGTTTATAGAGCTTTTGCTAAGCGTTACAATTAAATCAAAAGCAGAATAGCGCTATAGACACACTACGTAGTGACATAGCAAATCTAAGTAGCAGGCTATTTAATTACTATAAGATGCTATAGGATGCTACATTATAACAAGCAGGGCCTAAGTGCTATATAATACAGCAGCTTGTTGTAGTTTATAGAGCTTCTGCTAAGCGTCACGATTAAATCAAAAGCGAAATAGCTCTATAGACACACTGCGCGGTGACATAGCAAATCTTAGCGGGAGGCTATTTAATTGCCACAAGATGCTACAGGATGCTATATTACAACAAGCAGGGCCTAAGTGCTATATAATACAGCAGCTTGTCGTAGTTTACAGCGCTTCTGCTAAGTGTCACGATTAAATCAAAAGCAGTTAAGCGCTATAGACATACTGCGTGGCGATAGAGAAAGTCGCAAGAATATAGCAACTTGTCGCTAGCACACTGCGTAGCGTGGCAGCAAATTATAGCAACAAAACATAAATTACTACAAAGGTAGAACAAGAAGTATAGCTAGTTATTATAAACAAATAATTAATATAGTGTGTAATAAAGTTGTTGTCTAGCTATAAGCAAGGATTTACCACGCTATTAAAAATATTCTACCCTTGTTGCTAATTACTAGAATTGTCCTAGATTTTGTCCTAAGGAATATAAGGGAGCTTTTCTTTCTGTTAAACATATAATAGATCTATAAACTTCTAAAGTGTAGACTTATAGAGTCTATAAACTATAGCAATCTAGTCCTAGGTATCAATTATAATATCATAGCAAGTAAGTTAGGTGCTATCCTAGTTAATAAATCCTTTACGTTTAGTAACTCTTTAAATTTTAGCTATTCTCTAATTAGTAACAGTAACGCATCTAAAGGCTGTTTAAGACGTTAGGCTAAGGTACCTTTTAACCTATTCGTTAAGGGTTACAAGTAGCGTGCCTTTAGCGTCTTCGCTGTCGTTAGATAGGTAGTCTTTGTCTAATAGGAACATGTAAGAGGCTTCTTAGAGGAAAGCAAAGCGTGCTATTTTCTTAACCTTAGAAAAGTTAGTTGCTATAAGTGTAATAGCTTAATATCTAGACGCTAATATAGCTTAAGTATAAAGAACGTTAACAAGCGTGAGTTCTGTCTCTAATTTCTAGCTAACTTAACTTATAAGGCTTATCTAGAAGTCATGTAGTAATCTCTTAAACGGGAGCAACTAATTACGCTCTAGTTCTTCGTTACGCTATAAGAGGACGTAGTTAACAGCTTTATTATAAGACAAGCATGTCTTTTCTAGGTAAGAGAGGATTGCCTGCTATGCTTCACGTTGTTTACGTGTGAACTAGTATGCTAGGTGCTAGCTATAATCCTCTAGAGTAGCAGTGCGATAGAAAAACATAAAGATATGCTATAGTTAGTGTGCGTGCGTGTTTAGTGTTATAGTCTTTATATAGTATAAAAGGGTTGCTCTTAGGTTAGCTTAGATTCTCTATGTAAATAAGGCAACGCGCTTGTTAGTCCTATAGGTTAGTGTTATATTGCTAGGCTTAAACTATAGTAGCTGTTGCCTTCTAGATAAGTTAACTGCTAGGTTTATCTTGTGTAGAAAGTAGACGAGATAATCTGTCTACATGCTAAAAGTCTAGCCCCTTTAGTTATAATTGCTAGTATATGTTGTCTAGCAAGGGGCTTGCTTAGTTACTCTCTTGTTCTAGGATAATGTGCCTAGTAGCTATAAGTCTTGCTTCCTTTGCTAGCTTTGCATTTGCAAGCAACGTCTTAATGTAGGTAATAGACTTAGATTATAAGCTAAGATATACGTACGCGGACTCGTCGTCGTAGTCGTCCTAGTCGTTGCTATGTGCGGTAGGCAGGAGTTAGGCCTAGTTAGGCCGTGAAGCGTTGTTTAGAATTACTTTAAAATAGGACGTAGCAGATTCTCTAACTTAAAGTATTATTACGCCTTAACGCAGCGCGTGTAGCAAGCTTGACATGCGTAAATTATACGCATTTCCTTAGCAGTAGGCTGTCTTATACTTTTATATCCTTCTAGCCATGTATATGCAAACGCTTTGTTGTCTAATTTTACCTTAGCTAAGTGCTACTCGTTTTAATATATCTCTATGTTCTTATATACGTTGTTGCTAGTATATATCTTTCTATAACTTAGATATAGTGTGCAAAGGATGCTACTATATATAGAGAGGTGTAGGTGCGCTGCAACAGGCTAGGGCAGGGGAATAACTACTACTGTTATTCTATAGAGAGCACTATAGATATTAGCAACTCCTATAGCGATTATGTTCTTTACTGTCTTTTTGTCTCTATGTTTCTTATATTAATTATGCTAAGCGGCATGTGTAGCAGCGCTCCCTAGAAGCACTACGTATTGGCAAGAGTAATAGATAAGTATCTAGAGGTTAACATTATAGAAGAAAATATTATTAAACGTAACGTTAAGCCTTAGCAGAGAGACAGACATGCTGCTACTATAATAGCAGGCTTATAGGTGTGCATATACTAGAAGAAGAGGAGGATTTTGTTTTCTTTAGGGCAGGAAATATAAAGGGGTTTAAATTCTACTAGGGCATAAAACTAACTCTCTTACGTTAGAGCTCTGCTAAGCCTAAAATTTTCTTAGGATTGTTATCCCTTGTTTTATAATTGTCTTATTACTCTATAAACTAGCGCTGCTACTCCTAGACTCCTAACTTTTTAGCATCTGTTACGTAAAATAACTTCTATATTTAATGTTGCCCTAATGTAAAAGAATCCTAAATTTCTTAAAGACAGAAACACGCACTATTTCTCTACCTATTTACATGACTAGATATAAGGCAACCCTGCCTATGTAGTGTAGTATTAATGCCTAAAGGAAAACTATAACAAAGACAATAAAGAGAGCGCTTTACCTAATAGTAGCTAAGATAACATGTCTAGCTTCTTTGCACTTAATCTAGACAGGGCGCTAGAATAGATCTATGCTACGACTAAAAAGACGGCCCTGTTAAAGCAGATCTATAAAATATATAAAAATTAGGCTAAAGAATACATAAGCAATTCGCGATCTAAGAGGAACAGCAACGCTGCTAGCATAACCTAACAGTTAAACACTATAGCTTAAGTAAAGGCTTTAGAGAAGTTTACATAGAGGTAGCAGAACTTATAAGATAACTTAGTTTAGGATATAGATAAAATTTCTAATAAAGAGCTATTATATGCATAATTTTTATCTACATATCCTAGAGTAAGCAAAGGTATAGCAAGCAAGATAGTTTAGCAGGCAAGTGTTGTTGCTATATAGAAAGCCTTTAAGGATTAGGCGCTTATTATGTAGTTCTAGCGCTCACGCGACAATAAAGATAAAAGACAGTTAGACGCCTTAACATAACTTATAGTTAAAGAGATTAAGGAAGCTATTAAAGACAAGGGGCATAACGACGTGCTTATGCGATTAACTAACTACTAACTCTCTATAATACGTCTTACGCTAGTATCTTAGAAAGAACTATATTTTGTAGTCCTTAATTTAGAAGCGCATAAAGGTATTTAAGCGCTAAGGTTAAAGTAGATTTGTTCCTTCTTCTTTAACAATGCTATAGAGCATAAACAAGATTTCTAAGAGAGGGAAATAAAGTCTAGAAGAATTAGTGTGTCCTTAATAACACTTATAAAACAGCATATAATCTCTAAGTTCTATAAGAATAGCTCCCTATAGGTAGAGCATAACAGGCAGAGATATGTAAACGAGTAGAAAGACTTAACACGCATGTTAGACAGAGGCAGCTAATAGTTAGCTTTAGAAAGGGCATTTAGCATTAGTATATTCCTGCTTCTAGGTTATTTAGGCATGCTAAACAGTTTTATTAAAAAGACTCTAGCAGCAGACTAAGTTGAAATCTAGGTATAGCTTCTGCTAAAATGTTACCTAGATTTAAAGAGCATGTGCTAGATAATAGAGTCTATGTTCCACGCTTGTATAAGCAACAAGCCCCTGCTAGACTCTATACTAATGCTAGAGAAGGTTAATAACTAGGTGTCTGTTTACGAAGAGCTTAATTTAGCTTCTATGTTAGACTATGTTTAAAGAGAGTCACTAGAGCTATAAATAAATTAATCTAGACTAGGTAATATGTATAAAGTAAATCTAGAATATAATTTAGTAAAAGTCTTAACTCTAAATATAGTAGTTATTAGAAGCTATAGATTAAGTGTAGTATAGAGATTTGCGTAAAGGGTTACTTAAAACCCCTATACTAACTGCCTGCTATAGCGCTATTTGTTATAATATTACTAACTATAGCAAGTAATATGTTACGTAGGGAGATTAAAAATATTAAAAAGCATAAGCAAGGCTTCTAAATAAGATTTAATTCGTCCTACATGTGATAATCTTTAGTCTAAGACAGGGCGTAAGGAGCTCAATCAGAGATCCTTCGCAGATCAAGAAATGTTTAGGTAGGCTAGCCCTATGCGCAGCTAGCCCGATCAAGGTTTAGTCGTCGCCTCGTCAACATACGAGCTAGCCTCTACGTAGGCTAGCTCTGAATCTAGTTCGACTCAAGGCTTAAGAGCTATAGTAACTGCTGTTAGTTGTCTCTAAGTGTTATTCAAGGGATACTATGCTCGCATAGTATACTGCCTTTTGTTACACTATAACATAATGTCTATAACAACATAAGTAGATTTAAATCCCCTAGGAGAATAAAATATCTTTTGCTTATTAAGACATATAATAGATATCGACCTCTATAATAGATATCGACCCCTATAATAGATATCAACCTCTATAATAGCAATTCTTAGCGGCAGGCTATTTGCTTGCCGCAAGATGCTGCAGGATGCTACATTATAACAAGCAGGGCCTAAGTGCTATATAATATAGCAGCTTGTCGCAGTTTACAGCGCTTCTGCTAAGTGTTACGATTAAATCAAAAGCAGTTAAGCGCTATAGACATACTACGTAGCGATAGAGAAAGTCGTAAGAATACAGCAACTTGTTTGCTAGCACATACGTAGCGTGGCAGCAAATTATAGCAACAAAACATAAATTACTAC
>MCFA01000346.1:0-31708 GCA_002105025.1 Clohesyomyces aquaticus
AAGCCGGAAACCTTGGACCCCGTCCGTCGTTGAGCTCAGATGAAAAGTGACAAACGAAAATATCTCCGCTTCCGTTCCTCCCGACTCCCGACTCGTCTCACGATCCCGACCGTGATCATGGCACCGCGCCAGCTGCGTAACTTTAATACAGCACCCGCGTGCGGATTCGGGCTATTTCCGCAATTAGCATGCGTCAAAGAGCCGCGCGGACCAGATTCCGGGGAAAGAAAGAATGCACGGATTCCCAGATAGACTCACATGAAAGCTCCTCCAGGCTCTGCCACAGGTCTTTGATTTCTTCTTCCTTGACGTCGCTGATGTCGGCCATGAGGTACGCCACCTGCAAAACAAAGCATTAGCACCACCATCGATTTTATTCACCGCCCGTAGGCGTGTGGAACCACGTACCTCTCCTCGCGAATCTGTGTTCTGCTTGTCGACATTGTGATGCCCCAGAACCGCGTTGACTATGTTTCCGACATTAGGCAGGCATGTTCTGACCAAGTTGCGGGAATACACTAACCTTGTCGCAACACACCCGGTACGTTCTTGTGGATGTAGACCAGACGGACGCAGTTCGGTTCGTCTAGCGTCAATGTACGGAGAGTGACCTCGGGCATGTTGACGGCGCCGAGGGTAGTCCCTTCGTTGACGTATCGTACCAGCGAGTTGCTGACTTCGATGCCAATGGCGCTCTGCGCCTCCTCTGTGCTGCCACCAATATGGGGGGTGAGGATCAGGTTCTTCAAGCTCCGCAGATCCTGGGTCCAAGTATTGAGGTCGGTGTTAAAGTAATCGCCGTTGCCTCCGGGCTCGTTGGGATACACGTCCAGAGCTGCGCCAGCAATCTTGCCCTCCCTCATGGCTTCAATGAGCGCCGGGATATCCACCACCGTGCCTCGCGCGTTGTTGAGTAGGTAGCTTCCGTCCTTCATCTTCGCGAGCTGGTCTTTGGAGATCATGTTCTTCGTCTCCGGCGTCTCCGGCACATGAAGGGAGACAAAGTCCGCGCGGTCGAGCAGCTCGTCCAGGGTAGCAACTTGACGGGCGGTCCCCAGAGCCATCAAGTTCAGAATATCGTAGTAGATGACCGACATACCCATCGACTCCGACAGCACCGACAGCTGACTGCCAATGTGGCCGTATCCAACGATACCCAGAGTCTTTCCGCGTATTTCCCAGCAGCCCTTGCTGACCTTATTCCAAGTTCCATTGTGCAGCTCCATCGATCGATCCGTCAACTGACGTGCCAGCGCTATTATCTCCGCGATCACCAGCTCGGCGACACTCCTCGAATTACTGAACGGCGAATTGAAAACGGCAATACCTTGACGCGCTGCAAACTGCAGATCGACCTGGTTCGTTCCAATACAGAAGCATCCAATGACGATCAGATTCTTTGCCTCTTTCAACACCCTCTCCGTCAGCTTGGTCTTCGATCGTATCCCAATGACGTGCACATCCCGTATTTTCTCGATCAGCTTGTCCTCGGGCAAACTGCTCTTAATCGCCTCGACCTGGTAGCCTTGTCCCTGAAGTATCTCCACGCCCGTCTGATTTACATTCTCCAGCAATAGGACCTTGACATCTTTAGTGTCGAAAGGCTTCAGCTGCTTCGCTGCGGCCATGGCGGACCCTGGTCCCCCTATGCTACCGGACCGACCATCGGGATGCGGAGGAGCCTTGATGCTGGTCGGGGGGCTGTGGAAAGTCATGGTAGGACTCGAGCTTAGCGACAAGGTATTCGAGACCGTCCGCGCCAGGGAACTGATTCCCCCAATGTCTTTCGGTGGGCTCATCTTGAAGGAAGTTCGCGATTGCGGGGGAGGGGTAATGTGATGGGAAATGCGATTTCGACAACGAGGAGGCTCGGTATAGATGCGGAGGGTTTCGGGAAACGACTGTCTATATCAGACAGCAAACGGGTTGCAAATTGGTACTGGGGGGGTTTAGAAATCCGGTGCGGTCGGCAGTCGGAGCAAAGATCAAGGAGGCGCGGTGGAATGATGCTAGGCGACGGCGCGAAGAAGACACGAAGTCCGGAATCAAGTTGACAATTTCAAGTTTATGTAGGCCGGTCAAAATGATCCTGCTGCTTTAAGAAGAATCTCTTCGGAGTCAGCACCGCCTCGTGAGTCAACACCGACACCGTGAACGGAAAATCCGAAAAATTGCGCGCAAGCCGCATGATGCAATCGACCAGGCCGGGGCTGGGCTCTCGGGGAGAAAGTGTGGCTGAGGAACGCTCGATGATTGGATGCCACATCTGCGCTCCGTTTTCGGCCATGCACAGCGGGTGACAACACGCAGATGAGCTCCGCGCATCGTGTTCCGATCATGAAGGCTCTATTCTTAGCGTACATTGGACGCTCGTGCAGGTTGAATATGAAGCTGGACCCTGACCTGCAGGTGCCCTTTATTCGGCAGCCAATCAAAGTACCTCCAGAAGCTATGAAATGAATGAATTCACAGCTCTCAAGGAGGGGTAAGGGCAAGTATACATAATGGCCGTGCCTCATCCCGCCATGTGATCGCAATGCGGGATCGCCAATATTTCACGATCAAAGATGGCCAACATGGTTCGTGAAGCGCTCGTTCAAGAGCTCCAACGCCATTGAGATTATCTATCAGTTCGTAAGGAAGCCGTTGCTTCGCCGGCGCCAAGATGTTTGCTCCATTGCCTGCCCAAATCTGACCGCTTGACAATACCCGCAGTTACCCTAGTAGACCGTTTCGGGGGATGCACTTTTACGTGTTACGGGGAGGCGAAGTTGCCCTACAACTTCTCCGAGTTGGCCATTGGCCACTGGTAACCTGGACCATGCGCGTCAATATGACGAGGAACTGAATAGCTCGTGGAGGTTAGGTCGTCATACCTGCCGCATCACTGAACTTGTATCCATACGATGAGGTGAAATCATCAAGTACGGCGGGGCCGCGCGAGCCTGTCAAAACGTCAGTGTACATCGATATCCGCTTGTGCTTTGTGTTCCTACCGTATGGGTACTCCATAGGAATGATCTCCTTGTTGTCGTCTAGGTAGTGCAAAAGAGGAGAGAAGATCCTCCAGCTTGCGTCGAGTTCATCGTCACGGACGAAGTTGGAGTGGTCGCCCTTGAGTGCGTCAAGGATGAGCGACTCGTACGCCTCTGGGATCTTGAGGTCAGAGAACCGCCTGCGGTAGGTAAGATCGAGCTCTGTTACGACGGTCTGCATGCTCAGCCCAGGAAGCTTCGAGTTCATCTTGATATAGACACTCTCGTTGGGCTGAACTCGGATGACAAGTTCGTTTCGGGGAATGTCCTTGAAAATGCCAGAAGTAACATCCTTGAACTGGATGCGGACTTCGGTTTTCTGCTCGTTCAGGGCTATATCGTATTAGCATTTGCCTACATCATCCAGGGGTGAGGACACGCACCTTTCCCTGCCTTCAGAATGAATGGCACACCATCCCACCGCTCGTTCTTGATATATGCGACCATCGATGCGAAAGTGGGGCATCGCGAGTCCTTGGGAACAGTGTCGTCCTCCTTATAGCCAGGCTTAGAGCCATCCAGCGACTTGCCGTACTGTCCGATGATGACGTTCTTGGGCTCGATCGCGGGCATTCCTCGAAGAACGCGAACCTTGGCGAGTATCAGTAAAGTGTCCATGATGCAGCGTTTCTTGGCGGCCAACCTTTTCGTCTCGAATATCTTCCGCAGAGAATGAGATGGGTCGCTCCATTGTCAACAGAGTAAGAACTTGCAACAGATCTAGGACCACAGTGAGCGATAATTCGGGGCTGAGGTCAAGAGGCCCTCACGGTTTTGCATGACATCGCGGATGATGCCGAACTCATCGAAGTACCCTCCGCGACCTTCTGTGCCAAAGGGCTCTTTGAACGAGATCTATCCCAAAATCAGCGAGTGCGACGAGATACTCGGCATCCTTCCTACCTGAACGTTGTCGATGTGGTTCCTGTTCCATGTTGCACCGAAGAACTCGTTGCCGAATCGCAAAATCAAGATGTTCTTAACCATTTCCTTGCCCAGGTAGTGGTCAATTCGGAAGATCTCATCTTCGGTCCAATCGGGAGCGAGCGCCCGCTGGAGCTCTCTTGAGCTGGCAAGATCCTTGCCGAACGGCTTCTCGACCTGGAATGGGGCGGGTTAGTTCCATCAAGGAACGGGTGCGTACTCGCAGAAGTACCTACAATAACTCGAGAAATGCCCTTGGTGGGATAGCAGTTTCGCTTCAAGTGCTGAGAGACGGTGATGAAGACGCTTGGTGGAAGGGCCATGTAGAAGATTCTGTGTGTCTCCTTCCGACCCTCCTCGAGCTTCTCAACGTGTTTCCGCAAGTTGATGAAGGATTCGTCTTCGTCGTATTGTCCAGAAATGTATGAACACATCCCGCAGAACTCGTCTAGCTGCCTTTCCATTTCCTTGGTCGGAGTCTTGATGTAAGACCTGACGCGCCGAAGATATTCCTCGTGGTCCATCTTCGTCCGGGCGTAGCCCACAATCTTGACATCCTTGGGCAAGAAGCTGTTCCGGTGCTACGCGAAGAGTTAGGGTGGGACAAATCGGGGTTGCGAGAGCCACCTACAAGACCGAAGAGTGCGGGGAACTACATCATGTCAGTAGGAGCTTTACAGGAGAGGACCGTGGGAGCGCGGCCTACCGTCTTCTTCTTCGCCAAATCGCCAGAGGCGCCCAACACCACTATGACGGTGTTTTCCTTAAGCTCCAGAGTGCTATCAGGCCCACACAATCAGCGTGCAAATTCGCGGGGGTTCACGGGGGAATCCGGCCTCAGCGCCACTCCTGCACGTCGTGCATTGAGATCTCGAGCTTCATGCAGACGCGAACGGGTCCGACCCGCGAGGATGAGCCGCTGGGAAATCGGTCTGGGGGTTCTCGGGGGATGGAGGGCGGGACATACCCTGCATTGGCCTCGACGTCTGGCTGGATGACGGTGTTCGCCATTGCGCTCGCGGCTCAAAAATGCGACCCCGAAGGCTGCTTTGAGGTCCAATTAAGATATTCACAGGACGAGGGAGATAGCTGTAGTGATATCGCGTGTGTGATGGTGCGGATGACAGCGGATGGCAAGTTGTTGTACAGAAAAGGATCGCTGCGTAGTGGGGTTTATCCGGGCCCTTGCTGGCGGTTTGCGGCGGTCGAGGTCGCCGCAGGTAGTGATGCAATGAGCGCCGCCCGCTAACTTGAACGCTTTGAAATCCGAGAAATCGAGGAAGAATTTCGCGACCACAATTTCCCTAGGGCGACACGGTATTTAAGTGCGTGCACCCAAAAGCAAGGTCATCAAGCATCACTAAGCCCTGGCTGTCTTTGAAAGCATCTCCGGAGCCAACAAAACCCACGATCTCCGCCTACGGCGACCTTTACTAACGCCGAGGAGGGGTGACAAGGTGACAACCCCACCACCCCAAGTCGCGGCACACATACGGGACAGCCATCAAACATCTTCTGCATTGCATTCTGCCTATTCTCGGAGCTGTACACACAGCTTCTACTCCACATGGCCATGATTAAGCTTCGCTAATCTGTCTCATCAGAGCCAGAGCTCCCCTGGGAAGCTTGGAAGGAGTTCGCCGTGTGCGGCTCCCCCCTCTCGTGAAGTCCTCCGAGTTCCGGACAAGGTGGAAGAAATTACTATTTCATCCAGGAGTAGAGTGGTCAAGCGCATCGGCTTGCCTGGGGCCACCGGCAGACTTCGCCCTCCGCCGGGAAAGCCCCGGCTCCTCAACCTATTGCTTGGAATCTCAGAGACATGCAGAGACATGCGCTGTTGAGGCCCCGTCCATGCCGCGAGCATGCAGGCCGTTCAGCAGCCTTGCCTCAGCGAAAGCCGTCGCTCGACGGTCCTCGCTTAGTGCTGCCACGGCATCCCGCTCAACTTCGCGTTTCCGAGGGTCGGAGATACCCTTTGAGGCCTATGCCGGGTCGTGTCACGTTGACATGACACGCAGAAACTGGCCTCTGGGACCTCGTGCGCTGGACACGATGGTAGCCATGGGGTTGAATCTCGAAGACCTTTGAGCCACAGACTCCTCCAGGAGCACTGTCGCCATTCGGCAGGCTTCCAGTGAGGATCGCACTAGCTAGATGACAGGACAACGGCGCCAGGGTGACATATCAGGGTATAAGCCCCAAAACAGGAAAGCATCCAAACGCGCCTCTGAGCGGCGTTCGATTTCCGTTTGTCGAGATTGAGCTCCTCACCTTCGTTGCGAGTAGGAAGGAGGGCTTGAGAACCCTGCTGCGGCGAGCATCGAAGTTGATGGCGGACGAGCAACGGAACCGCGAGTGCGCCGGAGGCTGCAGCTCATCTGCATGCGATATCGACTTCATCGGGCAGGATCAATACTGCGACGAGCGGTTCCAATTTCCGTGCAAGAGTGTTGATGTGTTGGGGCGCCCAGAATGGGATGGCCGCTTAGAGTTCACGTGCTTTCCGGCTGTGTTAAGCGAGCGCGCCAAGACGCACATTGGCAATCGGGATTCGCAGTGTGAACTTCACTTCACGACGACGACAAAACTAACTCGACAGCACCACGACCTCGACTCCGGTCTCGATACCCATCCCATACACAATTCGGAGACCAGGAACCGCCCGCAATGTCTGAGAAATCCCACCGCCGTAAGTCTCTGCCCTCTGCCCGGATGTGCACTCTCCGCACTCAGCAGTCCATCTGCGAATCCCCTGGAGCTTCCTTCACCCTTTGAAGAGCACGCGCTAACGTATTGCGTGTGTTGTAGTCTACGTGAAGTGAGTCCTACAACTTTTCCCGCTGTCCCAATTATTCCCGCACAGCCACCACCAATTCTCTGTCTCCTCATTCCGCGATGCTCGACCTTCACTGTATCACGGGTAGAAATCACGCCGGGTTCTTCACAGCGATGCAAAGGAATTGCGCGTGATCAGGCAGAACCGGATGAGGGGCATGGAGTTGGTTGGATGAATTAGGGCACCGCAGACTCTGAAATGAATCATTCGGAAAAAAGCTAACATACATTGTTCGTAGGGGCAAGCACGTTTCCTACCAGCGAGGGTATAGTCTCCTTTTCCCGCCAAACCTTAACCTTGCTGACTTCTCACAGAAAGCGTAACACCAACCCCGGAACCTCCCTCCTCAAGCTCGAAGGCGTCGACGACTCAAAAGCGGCACAGTGGTATTGCGGTAAGCGTGTGGCCTACGTCTACCGGGCCCAGCGCTCCGTACAGGGATCCAAGATCCGGGTCATCTGGGGCAAGGTCACCCGTCCGCACGGTTCGTTCGACACTCGATTCTAAAAACTCGGCATAAATTGACAATTCGGTACAGGCAACACCGGCGTTGTGCGCGCCAAGTTCAGGTCCAACCTCCCACCAAAGAGCTTCGTACGTGCCACTCATATTCACGGATTAATCATCCAAACTGACACACAGTCAGGGTGCTTCCGTCCGAGTCATGCTTTACCCTTCTTCGATATAATTTCTTCCAGCGATGTTGGGGGCGGGGACGGTGGCTGTGGCTGCGGGACTGGGCTGAAGTGAAGGCGACAGATCGGCTAGAAGAGTCGAGGAAACGAGGGCATGTAAGCGGGGGAGGCTTCAGACTCGATTTCATTCACATCATGGCATGTTCTGGCTTGGCTGGTTAAAGGTGTCATTGCTTTTCGGAAACACGACAATGGCAAAATCAATCAAGATTCCTCCCTAAGATCAATGGAAAATGATCAATCCAAATACCCTCCCTCGCGCTGCTACCTGTGGAGTTTGGCTGAATTGAAGATGCGATCGAGAGTACACGCCGCGCGGATAGATGAGCCCTTGCTATAAGCTAACCGTGTCCGTGAAGAAAGGGCTTTCTGTTCTCGTCCGTTCTCCCTAGCCGTTGAGCGCACGTACGACCTTCAATGAATTTGACCTGCTTCCTACGTTCAAGATTCATATCTCAAAGGAGCTACCTAGTTGGAATACCATAGCCAGATTGTCAAGATCATCAATGATTTCAAGCAGAGGCTATGGTTCCCCATCTGGCTTTATTATTTTAGTAGAAGATGTCTGAACAGATTATTTTGTTCTATTTGTATAGCTCTGTGCACTAGGTAGAGTTGTAAGCAGGAGCTGTAACGCTGATACTATTGGCTACAAATATTCTTCAAGAAGTACTTCAACTCAGTAGTTGGCTGATTGATCAACATTCAATCAAGTTCAGTCTGCCCGCAATACTTCCTTAATAAATGCATACTGCGAGGACTTTATTGTCTCTTGCACAGCCTTCATACAGGTGTTAGCGTACTGTATCGCACTAGAAGGACAGTTAGTCTTGTTTGTTCATACATGTTGATACAACAACATTACATGTGGACATTGTCTTTGCGTTGCTAAACCTGGCTCCTGAGCATTTGCTACCTTTTAGGCGAGAAAGAGATATTAATTCCTGGGTCTAGTTATAGGCAAAGAAGGATAAAAAACTTGGGCACAGTTATGAATGAGACGTGTGGGGATCTGGTCATGTTCTACGCAGGGTCATAAGTACATATAGAGGTGCATAGTAGGTATCTAAGAAATGCTAAGATGCTTTAATTGCTACCACTTCTTATTAGTTTAGACTGTTAATATTGGTTTGGCGTATCTTGACGTGGATTTTGGGTTAGTATATGGTATTGGGTGTTTGCTTGGTCTTGGTAGGCTTCAAGACTGTCCCAAGCGTGCATTGAAGCAGAAAGAAGAAGAACGCGTATATAAGTTAGTAAATCAGCTAGCAAAGAGCCTGAGGAAGGTTGCCGCTGGAGATTGTTATCCGTTGAGAGTTCTGTAGAGTTGTTGGGTTGTATGGGCTGTGCGGGTTTAATTGAGAGCCTGCTCCCGCTGATATGTTGGTCGATTGAAGCAGAATGAGGTCGATTGAAGACGAATTACCATTGAGGTAAACATACGTCATCGGCCAGGTGCTCTATTTCACCCCCACCGCTAAACTCTCATCGTCTGGGGGCTGCAACGAGCAAACGGTCAAGCAGGTGCCCACTCCACCCACATGCTAACTTCCCGCGCCTCCACCACCACCTATATATACTCGCCAAAACACAAGCTCCTCAACAATAGATTCATCCATGGCGGCGTGACCCAGTGGTACAATGTTAATGTCTGAGAAATCAGCGCTAACCGCTTATAACAGTGGATCTCAAGGTCGTTGGCTCGAATCCGGGTTCCGTCATAATAACCCGTCCTTCCAAGAGAAGGTCAAAGCGGCGGGAACAAGTCAAAAAACTAATCGAAAGATGAGTTTCAGTTGCGCCCCATAGTGGCTTCTGTTTTTGCTGTTTTTTTGGACATTTTGACGGTGGAGGACAATGAGAGTGTCGTTGCTTTTTTTAAGATTTTTAGAAGCAGCGTGTATGTATAGTATGTAAAGCTAAGTAGGTAAAAGGTCTATAGGAATATAAGAGCAAGGCAGCCTGCTATTTACGCTTTAGGTCCTGCTACTTCATGCGCTTGTACTAAATTAATTTTTTTTAGCGAGCTATGGCATAGAGCAATGTGTGAATATTGAGGAAGCAGGAATTTGCTAGCCTGAGTGTCTTGTTGGTGCTCCTATAGAATTGAGTCTAACAACACTCTGGTCGTTGTCATGGGTTCTGTCTTTCAAATACTTTATGTATGTGTAAATCTTCGAAGAGAGTGGTTGTGAATGCAATAAGAGCGAGTGGAGATAGACATGTCATTCACTGGTTGTGGGGTCGTGGCTGCCCGTGGCTGTGCACGCTTGCGTTGGCGTCCCGCCCGCACCCGTAATTATCCTCCTCATCTCAGCTGCGCCTCCACCATATCGCTCTTGGCTCAGCCTCGAAATGCTGCCTGGTATGAAAGCTCAAGAACGCACTGATTCCTGCGAAGCAGCACTGTTCTTTCTGCGGGCTCTAGGCTCGACTCTGCTTCAACCATGGCGGACCCTCTTTCCCTGCTAGCGAGCATCGCCGGTGTTGCTACTGCGGGTGTAACGATTTCGATATCCTTGTATGAAATCGCGCATCAGGTCAAACGCGCGCCGAAAGAAGTCGCAGAAATAGCGAAAGAGCTTTCCATGTTGTCGTCGATCCTGCGGAATCTAAAAACTGTCATGAAGGATACCAAGGACATCTGCAAGCCGCGATTGATTACCGATACGAAAGAGCTCTTGGGACGTATACGCACGATCTACAAGGAAATCCGCGAGATTACTCGCGACAGTGGCAGCAGCTTGTACCGCATGAAACTTCTGTTTCGAGGTTCGAGAACGAAGAGTATCCTTGCGCAGATCGAGGGCTACAAGAGCACTCTGAATATCATTCTTGGGACTCTGCAACTGGCAACACTGCAAACACACGCGAAAAAGTAATTCTCTCTACCGGGCGACTTGCATTTAGCTGACTTCGCTATAGCGTTAAAACAGGCCCGGATCCTGAAGTTGCACAGCTGAAGCTACTTCTACAAACACTGTTGCTCACGGGAAGCGACAGCATTGCGAAGATCATCGATAGCAATAAGAACGAGCCGTTTAGCATCTACAATGAAGACGACTTCGATTACGGCTCTAGTCGGCGACGAGGCCCTCGAGGCCGGAGCGCTGAGAGAGGAAGGAGTCCGATTTATAATCCGAGGGTGAACTCGCGAGTCCACTTCGACTATCCACGCAGAAGGGATTTGAGTGAAATCAGAATTATTCCGGGTGCTAAGAAAGACGTCCGACGTCGAACCGCTCCAAGTCGGACCCCGTCTCCATCCCGCTCCCCAGTCAGCAGACCAAGGCCACACACTCGCACGCGCATCAACAAAGAGACAGGAACGAAAGAGCAAAGAAGAGTACATCCAGGCTCGGGAAGGTTCTCTAGCTACTACGAGTCCGAAGACGAACATGACCCGGAGAAGAGGACCGCGTCAAGTGGAGAGGAATATCTAGAGTTCGACGAAGAGGACGACTACAGCAACGAGTCTAGCGATGCCGACTCTGAACAAGAGAAGCATGAGGCGAACACGTCAACGGCTTTGATTTTGAGATCCAAGTCTCCACCGAAAGAATCCAGTGAGAAAGAGAAGAAAACCACCAGCAAACCATCAAGGAGAAAACCACCAATTACCATGAGAAAATACACAGGGCCACCGGCTTCGGTAGAACCCCCGCCTCCGCCACCACCTTTGTATCCAGTGCCTAGAGATGATCGTCCGGCCCTTACATCTGGAAGAGATTATTCGCGGCACTCGATGCCTCCACGTTCATCGATGGCTTCAGATTGGAATAAGCAGGCAGCCAAATGGGATCGTGCTCCTGATGACACAGCGACTTGGCTATATCGGCTTGTCTTCATGGACCAAGCACCTCCGACGCCAGGGGCAGCGCCAAAGCCATTGGCTAAGGAAGAAGTTCCCGCGGCGGTGACCAAACTGATGATTGAGTGGACATCAGCCGATCCTACGGGTCCAAGCATGTCAGCACCTCTCGACGAGGGATACCAGTCGCAGGAAGGGAGTAATGACGAGGAGTGGGACTATGACGTTGAGAGGGTCATTCGCAATTTGAAGGATGTAGATTGGGACCCTTATGACACGCTCCTCGACGACGATAACCCAGCTTACAAGAATCGGGGAAGTCGACGCGATGATGATTATCCGGGTTACGGAGCCCGAGAAAACCCGTACCAGAACTCGAGTTCCATGCCACCATACACTGGTCCGGCCTATACCCCGCCATACTATGGATTTGGGCCTACGTCTATTGGGAATCCGTATGCGCCTGCCGCCGCTTCTAGTGTCGTTGACTCGATGAACACGACTATTGCACAGCTCAGGGAAGTTGTCGATACAATGCTGAAAAGAATCAAAGAGCTAGAGGACACGGGTGAGCTGAAGGCCAAAGAAGCAAATTTAGCGCTAAAGCGGCTTGAAGTGGAGAGAAACGCAATCAATGACATACGGGCCAAGGAAAAGTCTGCCGCTTTGGAAGAGATGAAATTAAATCATATTGTCCAGATTAAAGAAATGGAAGTCGAAAAGGCGGAGCTAAGGAAAGAAAATGAGAGAATGAAGGGTTCACACGTAGAAGTATTAGAGCGTGTGAAACGGCAACATGCTGAGGAGCAGATGAAGCAAAAGAAGGAGGAAGAGAAGGTAACGGCGAAACGAGAACAGCTGGAGCGGCTTGAGCTTATTGAATTTCGGCGCATGATCTGTTTCCCTGGCTCCCATAAAGGCGAACTTGTCGATTCCAGTCTGAACAAGGCGGGCTTTACGTTGGCTTACCCCACTCCATTCACACACAAGACTGCGATACATGGTACAATATGTTGGACAAGATCTTTCCTCCCCTCCGTGAGCGAAATGTTCGAAGTGCTTAGAATCAGTGGATGGAAGCCACTCTGGATGCGTGGATCGAGTAAGCCCTGGCCATGGTCTACCCGGGTATAAACGAGCTAACAGCAGCAGGACAAGGAGAAACATGGTTTCTTGGTGAAAAGGCAGTCCTGGTGAATTTCCTTGGCAAGGAATATGCCCCGCAAGTTGCGATATCAAGCCAGCTCTCCGGTCCCGCTCACGGTGCATCCATCACCTGGACTCCCACTGAAGATGAGTACACCGCCGTAGGAATCAGTCTCATCGAGCGTGACGCCATTGAGCAGCTCGACCTGCCGTATATAGGACAGTATGGCTCGCAATACCGTTTCGACGTCAGTGTGACATGCACAGATATCGAAAACCTCGTGGCTACTTCACTTCTACTTCGCGAACGTCGTCTACGCAAAGCTTGCCGAACGAGTACTCGTCCTCGGGCAACTACACATGGCAATAGCTCAACTTCACCAAGACCCTCTATCTCAACAGATGCAGGAGGCAGCAACGGAGTGCACAAGGAGCGACAAGTGGAGTCTGAAGAGGAGAAATATCTCAGGCCGAGAAGTACGTCGAATGTTGAAAGTCGGAATTCGCAAGATGAGCGAGAGGCTGGGAATGACGGGAAGAAGAAGCATAGGAAAAAACGGTACATTTGAGATACTTGTGACTTTGATTCGCAGTTCAGCGCCCCTTCCATTGGTCGCCTTGGCTGACATGCGCCACAACACATGTTAATCATGAGATGAAGCAACACTAAAGGAGTGATGCGAACATAAGGTGACTATTTCTCATGACGGTACAAATTCCGGTTGTTCGCGTTCCGCCCGCTTATATTCATACATTTCCAGCTGAATTCACATTATTATAATTCCACTTCCTCACTGCACTGCTTCCAAAATCTTTTGCTATCTTGTCGCCCACGCACATTCATGGATTCTACCACCATGGATCCCCAGGCCCATCTCGCATTGACCGCCAACAAGCTGGCCTTGTCGGCTATCATCATATCGATTGCGGCTTTCGTCGTAACCTTTCTGCAGCTACTCCTGGGAAACATCGTCTCAAAGGAAGCCCGTTGGAAGGTTGGAAGTGGTGCGATTGGCATCATCACCAGACACAAATCATTTCGAGTAACTCCTTGGGGAATCCGTGTGTTATATCCCGAGGTCAGCTTCTCCATCGATACGTTTCTGGGTGCTGTCAGCGATTCAAGGAGGCAAGGCCTGGAATTTTCATTTCTGCAAAATGTAGCCATCAAGAAGAAGGCAAGGTGGTGCCCAGTTACAAGCGAGATGGTGATATCTGCTGACGTATTGAGGTAAGGACTCTTCTTGTAGAGTGACTAGATCGGCAACATCGTTGCTAACGGGATTTTAGTGACGGCGTACGGGTACTCGTCGGTGACAACGGACGTCCTCTCACTTCTGGAATATTGACTTGGCAAGAATTGGTTCGATACATGTGGTGGAAATGTACTCACACAGTACTCCCGTATGAACGACCTCGAGCGACGTGGGCCCAAATCATTAGAGCTTTTGGGATTTTTGATGGAGAGTCTTTGGTTTTGCGTAAGCTCAATACAAACACCATCCCCTCTACCATCGATGCGCCCATCCAGCGAGTGAAATTATGGGATCTTGGCTGTTTATCCTTGCTAATGGGCTGCACCGATGTTTCCGTTAACATCCAAAGCCGGCAGTTCCATGCAGAAGGCATGTATTGCACCCTGAGTACCGAAGACTTGCCCATGTTTGGTCAGGCCGTCAAATTTGAAGGGGACATTCATAGTATCAACGGCCAGCTTGCTCAGTGCGACGGCGCATCATTGAGGGGGGGCATTTACTATGTTAGAGGGTCCTTTCTCCTCACTTTGTTCTCTGGACATTGGCTCTGGGACGACAGGCCCTTCAGGGTCGAAGTCGGGATCTTTGAGGGAGAAGCAAGAACACTAAAGCGGCTTGCATTTCACCTTTCTAAACTGGAACCAGATGGCGACAACAAAAGGGCAACAGCAGTAAGTATGAAAGATAGAGCTAAAGAAAAGAAAAGTCTGAATTTAGTCAAGGATGGCAACCCGACCTATCTCCCCTTGGACTTACTTGACACTATTTTTGGGTATTCACAACAGAGACCCGCTGACCCCAACCTACAGAAGAGTCTCCGTGTACGCGTACCGATAATACCTGCGAGATCAATATTTTGACTAGAATAGGAAAATGATGCCATAGTCAGGATATGGCAAGCTTACTCTGGCCACCCCATTCCGCAAACCTTGGCGGCAGCAGCTTTTGCCCTAGAACCTGGAGTCCTTTGCGGTTTTCCGTTTAAAGTTCTTCTGGAGCCAATCCTCCCATTCTGTCGATTAGAAGCTCGCATCATCTTTGAGCATGTGAAATCGGAGTCATGTTGTCGAACGCTTGTGTTTCCGGGGATGTATCAACTTCACGCCTTCACCAAGGTCAAAGATGGCTTCCTTCCAACTTCCCTTTTAGCAATGTCTTCAAATTTATTGCGGATAAACGACAAATATCCCGGATATGGTTGGGTTTGCGGAAATCTGAGACAAGCCTGCGGGGAATATATTTGGGATGTGATAGCTGGGGCGCGAGGTCGGTCTGAAGGAATTGAGGAGAGTAGCATTTGGGAACCCAATTTGAGCCTCCTCGAGGCATACGACCCACTCAATTGGGCTAACAGCGACTGCGGACTAGGCAGAGCTGATTCATTGACATGGGATAAAATCCTTCCCAAGAATCTTCTCTGGCTTCAAGTTCTTATTATCGATATCGCCATCCGTTTTCGGATTATGGGGCATCCTACAATACTAAATGAGGCGTCGACATTTGGAGACAAGGACGATGATAGGCTCGCCCGTGTTGTTCGATCCATTATAAAGAGTTACGGTGGTAATTGGAATTTCTTCTGGGCTGTGAGGAACTACGCTCGGTCCCCAGACCCTACAAATCCTAGCCACCGGTCGGAAATCACCTCGAAGGAGCATCTGTGCCACGAGGAACGAAACGCCTATTCAGAACCAAAAACCGACACACCCCAGACGCTAGCTGCCCGCGAATCTACAGACACGCAACCATCAGATTCCTGGCTAAGAGAAGCCCCACCCAAGCTGCCAAAGGCTTCTATCATACCCTCGTCCTGGAACCTTGAAGGTTCCCTTCGTCAACATGCCAACCTCACCTTTGAGTCGGGAACTGACCCGGACCACGAATATCATCAATTGGCCATCTTACTGAAGCTACGCGCTCTATTTTTCATAGCGATGCTTATAGTTAGTCCGGATTCAAGTGACGTCTACAAAGCGGCGAAGAGCGAAGTCAAAGTTCCTATCATCTAATGGCACTACGTACTTGGACCGGAACCTCTCTCCCTCCAGTTTATGGCTTTCTGCAATCTGTCTTATTGGATATACTCGAGCAAGAACGGATACTCGTTTTCCGTCTTCTGCTACCTTTTGTTGCTCCAAGTCTGCCACCACCGCAGGTTTGAGGTTTGGGGGAATTATCTAAAAGGTACGCATCCAGGCCATAAGAGTTATAGAAGAATAAAAGTAGTATGCGCTAAAGAACATTCAGATCACGTATTAGCGCAGTAAATGAGTGGATAGGAGAGGGGTCTATGAAGCAGTAGGTGTAGCTGAGCGGATTATCAATAGATTTTAGAGTGAACATATAGTAATGCTGTTTGTCATAAGTCAGATGTAGGCTTCCAGATGAGGAACAGCAACATTTCTTACTACAGCCCTATCAGAGGAGACAACTCTTTGAAGTGCAGGTTCTTCTGGACGGGCTGAATCGGCCCTCTAATGCACGACAAGAATCACTCAACCATATTAGCATATCACACTACAACTTCTCCCACTTAGCCTCCGCATTCCCGCCGTCTTATTTCTTTTCCTCATTCCTATTCACCAGACTAACTCTTATCCGTCCCCCAAAAGCATACACCTCCCGTCCATCCAGCAACTTCACCGCCGCCTCTGCATCCTCCGCACTCCGTAGATCAACGAACGCATAATAACGGCGTTTATCTACCGGGATGTTTGTGGCCCACTCGGATGGAGACTTCACTTTCGATACCGCCTCGACTGCAAAGCCAGAGAAGAGATTCCGGATTTGAACGTCTGCTGTATGTTGATTCATTGGCTTGGGGAGACCATCGACGAAGACTCTGCGCTTGCCGCCCGCGGCATCGATTTCTATTTCGGATCCGAGGTCGGAAGTAGACCTAGGAACATAATGTTGTAGTTCTGTTGTGCTGTTCTTCCCCGCATCGCTGCGGCTCAAGTCTTTGTCCCCGTTCGCGTTGTAGCTATTCGTGTGAACTATGTCACGACTCTGCCTCCACCTTGTAGCCACCAAATCCTTTGACAGCAGTCTATCGCCAGGTCCTCGTTTTGCGAAACACGGTCCGATTTTAATCTGTCGACCTTGAAACTCCATGCCATTCAACTCTTGAATAGCACATGCGGCAGCAGTCTCAGAATCCAGACCCACAAAGCAGTACGAAGGGTTCTTGTTCGTAAAAGGATCGATGGAGATGTCGACGTTGACGCTTTGCAGATCCTGTTAGACCGGTTTGAGGGAGGGTATCAACGAGAGTGTCACGACTGCTGTTACTTACACGGTCAATCCCGCTGATGCGAAGAATTCGAGTACGTGGGTTGCGGAGGCGGTGTATGGAAGGTTTCCTACGTAGATCTGGGCTGTGGTTGCAGTGCTGGGAAACGTTTGCTGAGATGTTTTGCGCTGGAGGGGTCCTCTGTGGGAATTCTGCCGGCGTGGGAAACGTTCATCGTACTCTGTTTTTTTGGAAGGGGGAACGGATGATTGGAGATGCGAACTGGGATCGTTCGTCCGCCAGTTGGAAGACTGTAGCGCGCGGTTGGGTGGCATGATAATTGCTGTTGTTCTACGGCATTGGGAAGGGAGGGAAGAGAAGAAGAGGAGCTATATGTACAGCGAAAGTTTATTGAAAATTTACGGAGGGCAAACAGAAGTGACAGGTTTGTGTTGCGGACAAACTTGCGGAAGCAACGCACCGATACGAGAACTCATGTCTACATGCTAATTTAACGTATAGTTAACTACTTACTCTTTGGTGTTATGGTTCAGGTTTCACCAAGGTTTCACCTCAGCTAGCTCCTTGGCAACATCAGGGCTATATATCGGATGCTGTCTCATGGATAGTCAATCAACGCAGTTTCCCTCCATTTCCTCAGAGCCAGCCTGCTCTGACATTGGGTAACAAAGAGATGTGAGCTGTTACTGCATATGAATGTAAAGTCCTTTTGTGGTCTATTAGTGGCAGAGCAATGGATTTGTCAAATCATGGTCGGGGTTTCTTTAGATGATGATTCCATCAATAGTGGTGGGTGTCCTTCAAGATAAATGAGACATGTAAGAGAAGTGAAGAAGGGAATGTGTGCAAAATCTACATCAGACCGCTAGGAGCAGACTATTGACAAGACTCGACAGAAACTTGATCTCATTAGCCTATTTCTTCACGCGAGACCTGTCTGAGGAAGACAACAGATTATAAAATCTCATTCGCTGAACACATGTCCCAAGTTCTGCTGCCTAAACTGTGTGTACTTGGCCATCTCCTCCAATGGTTGCCAGTTTGAGGTGAAGAGAGATACAGTCTTGGAATTAGGTAAAATACTACGAAGGGCCCCAAAGCAGATGCTCGGCGGCCCGCAAATGAGTCCGTCGACGTTGGAATTTGATGCCGAGACGGAAGGGTCGCCTTGAAATGTGGGGAAGAAACCAGGGATGACGTACCACCATCCTAACCGCATGCGTGCACCGCAGGCCTCACAGTGCACACACGACAATTGCCCAGTTTGATAATGTCGTACCGCAACCCCTGATGGCTTCTCACCACTCAACACTCCTACGACGTGTGAAGTGAAGTTGAGAGTAAATAAGGGTTCAGGAATCCGGGATACCGAAGTTGGCAATCGGGAATGTTTCCCCTGGCTCGTGCATTTGGTGTTGAGGCTGATGCGTTCCGGAATCCCACTAAAATTAGCCTAGCCGCGCTGCGCACAGTCACCACTTTCCGTATCGCGACAACGAACGGAACAGGGGACCAGCCAAGCCACGTTCGTCTGTCCCAGCTGGCTGACGTTCCCCTTGCCGTATAGGAAGGATTCCTCGTGCGTCCGGATTAAATGCAACAGTTTCCCCTCTCTCGAGTCCTTCGCTTTTGAAGTCCCATTTGCTTTGCTTCTTCTTCTGTCGCTTGTTTGAACATTCCCACCACCCAATGCGCCTGCTACCATCTTCGTGACCAGGACCAGGATAGGATCGCGAGCAGTTGGCAGGCACGCGAGCAGCTGGACTCGGATAATTGCTGCGTGGAAGAGAGATCGCGAGACGCAAAGATGCCTTCTGCGCCGCTATGGTCGGGCACGCCGTCTGTAAAGGGCTCAACGGAGCCGATCCGGATGGCGCTGCTCACCGCGTCCTTGATCGGGCTACAGTACGCACTCGTCTTCTGGCGCCGCAGATGTGTTGCTGACAGATGTGCAGATTTACCTGGGGCGTCGAGATGACCTACTGCACGCCCTACCTCCTCGAACTCGGCCTCAAGAAATCCCAAATCTCGCTCGTCTGGATCGCGGGCCCGCTCTCGGGGCTGATCATGCAGCCCATCGTCGGTGTAATCGCGGATCGCTCGAAGAGTCGCTGGGGACGGAGAAGACCGTTTATGGTTGGGGGAACGGTGCTGGTGGCTGGATTTCTGTTGATGCTAGGCTGGACGCGGGAAATTGTCAAGATGTTCGTGACAGAGAAAGAGGCAGTTAGGGAGGCGACAATTGCGCTCGCTGTGCTGAGTATCTACGGAATCGATTTTGCGATCAATGCCGTACAGGGGAGCTGCAGAGGGCTGATTGTGGACACGCTCCCGATCCCGAAACAGCAAATGGGCAGCAGCTGGGCTAGCAGAATGGTTGCTGTGGGACATTTGGTTGGGTATGGAGCCGGGGCTGTGGATCTGGGAAAGATATTTGGACCCTCATTAGGCAACACGCAGTTCAAGCAGTTGACGGCCGTGGCAGCTATTTCGCTGTGTTTGACTGTGGGACTTACGAGCTGGGCGGTGACGGAGAGGGTGTTGATCAGCGACGGCAAGGAAGAAGAGGGCGAACTCGGTGCTATCGATATCCTGAAGACGCTCTTCAAGACTGCAACCAACCTCCCCCGAGGAATTGCGGCAATTTGCTTTGTCCAGTTCTGGGCTTGGATAGGTACGTTCTCTTGCCCAAATCTCCCCTTATTTGATTGAACCTAACCGAGGTCGTAGGATGGTTTCCTTTCCTGTTCTACTCCACCACGTGGGTCGGCGAGATCTATCTACGCTACGATGCACCTGTGGAAGCTCGGGAGCACGCCGATTTGACAGGACAGGTCGGCCGGATCGGCAGCATGTCGCTGATTGCTTTCTCCGTGATCACATTTTGCATGTCGGTCATGCTGCCGTGGTTTGTTAAGTCTCCCGAAGAAGAGACGCCTGATTTCACACCGCGTCCGCCGGCGAGCATTGCTTCGTTCGTGTTTGAGGTCGAAAAGTACAAACCGACTCTCCTTACCATGTGGACCATCTCTCATTGCATTTTCGCGGGGTCGATGATCATGGCCCCGTTCGTCACGTCGCTGCGGAGTGCTACCATCATCGTAGCCGTTTGTGGAGTGTAAGTGCGCGAGGTCTTCGAAATCTGTACATGTCTAACGTTTCACAGTTCATGGGCAATCAGCTGCTGGGCGCCATTTACCTTCCTAGGCGTGGAAGTGAACCGTATCTCGGGCACCAACAAGGGCTCGTACGGCCATCTCGCTCGCAGCTCGATGGAACTCGAGTCTCCGGTGCAGCTGCACCTGAACGCAGGCATGGAGGAGTCCCACAGCGGCGGCGGGACGGGCTCCGGGATATATCTTGGCATCATGAACCTGTACACGACGATCCCGCAGTTCATTGGGACCCTGATTTCGTGGACCGTCTTCTCCATCTTGGAGCCCGGAAAGTCCCCGGAGCTGGCCAAGGAAGCCCATCCCGACGAGCACCATTCGACCGACGGGCCGAATGGCATCGCAGTGTGCCTGTTTATCGGGGCGCTTTCGGCAGGTGTGGCGGCGGTGGCTACGAGACGCCTCAAACACATTCAGGGTTACTGATAGAGAAGCGTGTGGCGGCCAGCTGCCCGCATACTCTTTCCTGATTGCGTGCTCGCCGAGTGACGTTCTCAACATTTGCAAGTTGGTTGTCGAGGGCATTTTCTGTACCTTCTATTTTTGGGCTTGGGCAGGGGCGACGGATGACTGGCTGCGGGCGGCGTTGACGAGTTTTTGTTCGAGCGTTCAGCTTTGTTCTAGAAGGAAGGCGTGGCCCCGGCGGGCCTGCCGCATTGGCGTTCGATACCACCATAGACATTGCTACCAAGATAGACTATCCAGACATTATGAAGACGGGCAGCCGGCGATTTCACATTCTGAGTCTGCACGTCGCGCAAACGCGGGCCAATTCACGGACGAATAGACGAGATCCAGTGAAGGCCGCATTGATGAGTCGGCGCTGCTGTGGCACGGGAGGCGGCGTCGTGGAAGCGCCTGGATGGAAACACGTGCAGGCACGACCGACTGGGCAGTCCGGGCAAGGCACCGGGGCAGCAGGCAAGGCAAGCAAGCAGAGCAGAGAAAAATACGTGAGGCGGTCAGGGCGAGTCAAGGCAGCCTTTTGGCCACGCCCGCCAGACTCTGCAACCAACTTGCTGCGACGCACATCGCCCGCCCTCCAGTCTGCGCCGCCAAAGCCCACCAGCTCGCGCTTTTGTCGCGCTGTCCTCTGTGCAAAGCCCGTCGTGTGCAACCAGGCCGTTGTGTTTGACGGCCAGCGGGACCACTTTTCTGCACAGTCGACGACATCAGACTGCACAGCCAGCTAGCCCGAACCGAGTTACATAGAGGGGCGAACTCTTAGCGCGACTGCCCTCGCTCAACCGACGAACATTCTCTGCGGCCCTGAACCCTTGGGGCTCTCCAACAACACCTTCTCTCTCTCAACAACACCACCCCCGCCCGACACGCACCCATATATCACCGCAACCATGTCCGAACCCATCCGCAACAAGAAGCTGGACACCATGACGGCACCGTAAGCACCCCATGTGCCCCACAGCACATCATTTTGATGCCGCACCTCGCAGCGGCCGACTAAGCCATGTTCCCTTTTGCTAACTCGTCTTTTTCGCCCGCCAGAACACCGCAGAACACGCCCGCAAATGCCGCGCCCATATCGTCGCGCGCACAGCAGCCCAGCGTCGGGAGCATCAAGGAGGGTAAGTTGCCAAAAATTCCGCCGCGGCCCCTCCCCCCGCCTCGTACCGATTTTTGAGCTTGACCGCTAATTGCACTTTGCTGCCCACAGAGGAAATGGAGCGTGCCGCCGCCGGCCTCTTCGCTGCGAATCCCGCCCTCGTCTCCATGATGCAGGCAAAACTAGGCACCTTGGTCGGCCGCCCGAGTGGCTACATCGAGTCCCTCCCCGCCTCCGTTCGCCGTCGCGTTGCCGGCCTCAAGGGCATCCAGAAGGAGCACTCAAAGCTTGAGGCAGAGTTCCAAGAGGAGGTCCTACAATTGGAGAAGAAGTACTTCGCCAAATTCACCCCGCTCTACCAGACGCGTGCCAAGATTGTCAACGGCGCGACCGAGCCTTCTGAGGAGCAGGTCAAGGTCGGCGAGACCAAGGATGAGGATGACGACATGGAAGATGCCGATGCACCCAAGGAGGAGCTCAACGAGGACGCAGGCACCAACGTCAAGGGCATTCCTGAGTTCTGGCTGAGCGCCATGAAGAACCAGATCTCGCTCGCTGAGATGATTACCGACCGCGACGAGGGCGCACTCAAGCACCTCACCGACATCCGGATGGAGTACCTCGACCGACCGGGATTCCGACTCATCTTCGAGTTCGAGGACAACGAGCACTTCACCAATAAGACCATCACCAAGACGTACTTCTACCAGGAGGAGAACGGCTATGGTGGCGACTTCATCTACGACCACGCCGAGGGCGACAAGATCAACTGGAAAGAGGGCAAGGATCTTACCGTGCGGGTAGAGAGCAAGAAGCAGCGCAACAAGAGTATGAAACGAATCCCCCAATCATTGGTTGACTTGCTGACCCTTTCCAGACACCAAGCAGACCCGAGTCGTCAAGAAGACTGTTCCCACTGAGTCGTTCTTCAACTTCTTCGACCCACCCAAGCCCCCAACCGACGAGGACGATGCTACCTCAGACATTGAGGAGCGTCTCGAGCTCGACTACCAGCTCGGTGAGGACATCAAGGAGAAGCTCATCCCACGAGCAATCGACTGGTTTACCGGTGAGGCTCTGCAGTATGAGAACCTCGAGGACTTCGACGAGGGCGAGTTTGAGGACGAAGATGACGAGGAGGATGATGACCTCAGCGACGACCGAGACGAGGACGAGGAGTCAGACGAAGAGGTATTTTTAACCACACGCTCCTCGACTTTCTATTGTTTGTCTAACGCGACTCTAGAACGATGGGACAAAACCGAAGCAGGAGGCTGCCGAGTGCAAGCAGAGTTGAATTGCTTCATCTCCACGTGGCTCGCATATGCGCATATGATGGGTAGAGGACATTCGGCTTGTTCATTTCGATCTAGATGCCGGCATCATGATTCACTTGATGGTTTTTTCGACCGTCAAGTGTTGAATCCACCCTGACATTTGTTTCTTTTGGTTCTTTCGTCCATTACATCGATCCCATCTCTGCCCCAAGAACGCACGACTGATGTTTCCTTCTTCTTTTCCACCACCACGGCGTAATAATCACTCTTCTCCCCAAATCATACGATGCGAGGTCGGGTTGGGCAGGTCGGCTAGTTATTCCCACACACAAAATTTTCAGAATTACTGGGCATTTCAATGGTTGATTGAACGAAGCGAGATTCTTCACCCAACAGCGCATTCGACACACCAAATCACAGATATGAGTACGAGCCGAAGGCGGGTTTGGTGGGCGGACTTTTGTCAATGGTCGTCTTCTCCTTTGTCATGAGCAGCTGGGTCGGAGGTCGGAGATATCCACCCTACGATACATTCAATTTTCCCCAAAAAGAGAGATATCTGGGCGGTTATCTGTATTTTATGGACAGACGCGCGGCAGGAATGCAACTGCGGGGTTTTGGGGGGCGACCTAGCGCTTTTCCTTTGCTGTGTGGCTGTACTGTTTCCTCTTCAACTCTGTCTGCAAAAGTTGGGCGCGTGAGTGATGCGATGAATGGACGTATGAAACCTGGGGAATAGGCGCGCAACTGAGGGACGGACGGCTTTGCGGGTTGTGCTTTGCGGGTTATGGGCTATGGTTATAGGTATGTCTGTAGCTAGAATAGGAATTTGCTTTGTTAGGGATACCGCATTTGCAGATCTACGGGTCTTGATGCATACGCTCTGTGCGGATTGGTCGAAGTGATGCAGATCTGAATGTGTCATGGGGTCGGGTACATATAGGGTACATGTTGCACCATTGGCACTCGTGACCTCTCGTCCTCCGTCCCGGAATGTAGAGAGCTGAAACTAGGAATGAAAGGTGCTGATCTAGGAATTGATCCGTGGATAACAATGGCAGTGGCGATGAATGTGGCTGGTGTGTGGCGTATCATGCCGCGGGGTTGTCGATGGCTAATCCTCGGGAGACGAGATGTTGTGGGGGAAAGATTTTTGAGGCGCGACGGCAGCACGAAATATATTCTTTTGGCTTACGGTTTTCTGTGGCCCCCCTTAACACTCCGGTTCGTTCGATTTCGTGCGGGATTTACTGAGAACCACGGAGACTAAAAAGGAGGGAAAGATTTGACACCGAGAGACGTCGGTGCTTCGCAACGGACTCCCAGGCGCTTCGCAACCCACAGCGACGCCAGCCCTCGAGGCCTCTATACCGCGTCGCTCGTGCCGCCATACCACCCCCACTACCTCCTTCTCACCACCCTTGAATCCTCACATTAGGCCACATCATACGCGCAACCCCCAATCCTGTCCCTCGACCGCACCTCGACTGCAGTTCCACGCCGATTCACAATGGGGCGCCAAAACCCCAACATCGTCATCACCGGCACACCTGGCGTGGGCAAAACAACACACGCGGAGCAGATAGCGCGCAGTCTGGGCTTTACGCATATGAGCATCAATCAGATCGTCAAGGATGAGGGGTTCCATGAGGGAAAGGACGAGGAGCTGGGGAGTTGGATTGTGGATGAGGATAAGGTATGTCTGCAGCCTCTTATTTTACCGACTCGATTCGGTTCTATGTGATATGACGCAAGCTAACGATACTGTGGGAAACAGTTACTCGACCATATCGAAGCCACCCCCCTCCCCTCGACCGGCGGCTACATCCTCGACTGGCACGCCTGCGACCTCTTCCCCGAGCGCTGGATCGATCTGGTCGTCGTACTGCGCTGCGATACGACGACACTGTATGATAGATTGACGGCTAGAGGGTATAAAGGAAAGAAGTTGGAGGAGAATATGGATGCGGAGATTATGCAGGTTTTGCTCGAGGAGGCGCGGGAGAGTTATAGAGAGGAGATTGTGGTCGAGTTGAGGAGTGATGGGGTTGAGGATGTGGAGGGGAATTTGGAGAGAGTGGAGGAGTGGGTTAGGAAGTGGAGGGAGGAGAATAGGGGAGAGGGGGAGGAGGAGGAGGAGGAGTGAGAGAGGGATTGGGGGATGGGTGCGAGGTGCTATGGAGGCATGGGATGGGATGCGATAATGATACCCTGGTTATCAAGAGCGGGAAATGGCACATAAAGGCCGGCGATACGGATAGACAAAACGGGCTCGGGATTTGCTGTGTATGATAGATGGTATGAATGATCTGGTATTTGGCCTAAGATATTCCTTCTATGGGTATGGATGAACCAATGAAATCGGTATGCATGCCGTCATGATGAGCGGTCTACTGTGAGAGATTTCACTCCTCATCAACCCTACTCTTCAACCACTCCTTCAGCTTATCCAATGCCTTCCCCCGATGCGAGATCTTATTCTTCTCGCTCTTATCCATCTCCGCATACGTCTTCCCCTCGTACTCGAAACACGAGTCCCAGCCTTTATCAAAGAAAATCAGCCTCATTCCACACTTCTCAACACGATCTCCGAATGAGAGGTTTACTTACCGAAAACAGTCGGCCCCCGACTTTCGACGAGCAGCCCGTCCGTCTTTCCCTGAAAGAGAACGGGCTCGTGACCTGGACCTTCGCAGTACGCGAATGTGCAGATTGCGGTTGCAGATTTGTCGGGGAAACCGGAGAGGAGTTTGTGGATGTTTAGGGGGCCTAGGGAGAGCATGAACCATTTTCTGGGGGAGGGGGTTAGTGGGACGGTGGAGAGAAGGGGACAGGAGGAGGGGATGGGGTAGGAAGGGAAGGTAGGGGAATAGACGCACATGTATGGACCTGGAAGCTCGTTCATGGCTTTGAAGGAGAGACATGTGTCTTCTACGAGGACGGGACCTTGGATCTGGGAGAGGTTAATGTATCGTTTTTGTTGATCCAATCCGATCCCATCGGACCCAATCTCGGATATTCTTCTTCTCTGTAATTGCTACAGAGGCCGGAGAAGGGGAAAACAGGTAAAATGCGGAAGGAGGAAGAGGATTTGTACGACTTACAGCTTCAGCAGCTCGTCGACATTTGTCCCGTGTGACCTCCTCAATGGTTCCTTGAATCTCGACGAGATCCACATTCTGGTTTCGGAGCTCGATCACGCCCTCCAGAATGGCCTAGATGTGGGAAAGGAATGTTAGTAGTCAATTCTTATTGAATTATGTTCGATGCCTACATTGAACCCGAATTCGTGTGTCTGAAGGTTGCCGATCTTCCCTTCGACTTGGGGTAATTGAACATAACCAAACACAATTGACAGCAAGGGAGAAACACTCCAGATATCCGCGCGTGCATTGGACTAGCATAAAGTTGGACATACCTGGACTTCGGCGAGTTTGTTCTTGTTACCAGTGATGAAGTTTAGATGTTTGGGCACAGTGGGTCCGGGAGCCATGTCGGAGACGTTGAAGTCTTGAGTAAACTTGGGAAATTCGCCGATTCTGGTGGAGCCCGGCGAACTGGAATTGACTATTTGGGCAAGTGTTCGTTTGCAAGGCTGCCGGAATGGAGGAGAAATTTGAGCAGGGATTCGTCGGTAGGGCTGCCGAAATGGGTGAGGGTATTTTGCTGCCCACGATATTGTGGGGGCTGAGTTTTCTCTTGATTATGACAGGGGAGACGATGGAGGTCCTCGACGCTGGAGATAACTTCGATATGAGTGGTGGAATGTCGGATCGGTACCACAGGTGCAGTTCTGCTGTTCTGATGGTATAGCTGGGGTTGATTGATTTTCTGATGTTGGGGAGTGGAGTCGGATCGGTAGCCCCAAAAAGAAAATGATCGTTTGGATATACAGCCGAAAGGGCAATAAATTCCGCACTTTGATGATATAATTGGCGATTTGGTAAGCTGCTTTGCTATGACTGTTAAAAGCGGAATTCTGCACACAGCCTTGCACCCAGCGTGGGATTTTGGAGATGCCGTCGGCACATGCAACGGAGGCTTGACAAAACTTGCTGTGATTGGTGCGGAGGAAGCGAGATAGGGCTGAGGTTGCAACGGCACGCAGCACGGCGCTGAATAATTGAGAGTGTTAATTCTCGGCGTGGGACGTAGCAAATCTCCACCAACAAAGCATCAATCACTTTTCGCAGTGTTCTCCATACCCCAGCGTGCCTAGCATCTGGCAGTGCCAACCGGAGGTTATTTTAAGCTGCGAAGCGGCTGACTAGTACTAAAGCGGAATAGAAAGGGCGCTAGAAGCCCTTCTCGAATGCTACCGTGCCCTTTCTCACCCCCCAATTTCGACGACTGCACGGGGATATCGCCAACATCGACGCAGAAGCCCTCGCGAATTGTATCGAAGGATCGAGATACGAATGCAGGGACACAGCCCTATGGCTTGATGCATACAACGTCATTCGATTGAGTACACCGTCCTGTGTCAGGTAGCCTTGCCGACATCGATTTGAGTGAGAAAACACCAACACCTCATCTCGGCGACAAGGACAAGGTGGGGGAGAAAGAGTACACCATGGTGTCAGCTAGAAGCCTCTTACTGGGGGTGTATACCTCAAACAGCCTTATAAGGCTGTTGTTTCTCCCGTCATGTTATCTCATCCTGAGCAGTCCTTTCATTGCGTTGTGTGTCTGGAAATTTGATCTACACCAAAATTACTTCCCACACGGGTATACAACCCCGGATATCTGGCCGCAGTTGTTCGTTTCGATTGTTGGAATTTTTCTAGCGACGAGAGCTATTTCTGGAAATAGCAATGGCTTTGCTAAAGTGCAGGGGAAGAGGAGGGTACAACTACTCCCATACTGGATCCCGGGGGTGAAACATTGGCTGAGTGCTGTTTTTGGAGGACAAAGATGGCTCAAAGGTGTTGCGTAAGTTCTTGGATGAGGAATGTATTGTCCGTATCGTATTAACAGGGACATAGGGATTCCACTATTACAAGTATCTTTGCCTACAGTCTGGCCGGGTCGAAACACGACATCATACTCTCAACGCCATTACTGGACCAGTTACTGAAGGATAGAGAATTTTTGGAAGAATCGGAGTTGAATGATTGGATTGTGCTCCGGAACGCGTGCGGTCTACCCGACGGAGCCAAAGAAAAGTACCGCGAACTCCGACCTGGGATATCGGAGACTCTCAAAGCCAACATCTTTCGGGGAACTGGAATGGAATGCCTCGTACAGGCTTCCTTGGGGATTCTGTCAGACACTCTCCCAGATTTGATCACCTTCAATTCCTCCGTCGTTGATCAAATGCAGTGGGAGCGAGTCGCAGCCCTTGACCTTACAGATGGCACGGATGAGGCTGAGTGCGAGCTCTTCTCTCTCCTGAACGAATACTTCTGCAACGCTATTCTGTGCCCTATCACCGGCTCGTCATTTCCGGAATCATACCAGCTTCTAGCCACCGATCTAGCCACCTTCAACCAATCGGTCTACGCTCTCACTGCTGGATTTCCACGATTCTTTCCGGTACCTGGACTACCAGGAGCCTCTTTGGCAAGAATGAGACTTCAGCAGAATCTGACTCGGTTATTCCACGATCTGACGAATCCTCCGGAGAAGAGGATCATTCCAGATGACGAGAGTCTGAGTGGAGAAGAGGATACAGACGCCGATACGCCGACGCCACTAACTGCGCTCAATGGTATGTTCTCTGAGCACGACATCCCCATAGCAGCTCGCGCCGCTATTACACTCAAAGTTTTGCATGAGATAGTTTCAGAAGCCGTTCCTTTGGCATTCTGGGCACTGTTACATATCTATTCCTCCTCGACGACGGATCCGAAGAGGATTGAAGATCACATTGATGCACTATCGCCCTTGGTTCGAATACGAGGAGAGACGAAAAAATGGGCTGAGGCGTCTCAACCGCCTTCAATACACCCCTCCTTTCCCGCTCCTCCAGAAATATCATTCAGATCACCAGACCAGCTCTGGTCTTCATCATCTTTCCCATATCTCCGATCATGCATAAGCGAAGCCCGCCGTCTCTATGCATCCCCGAACACCACGGTGCGCATCCGGAAACCTATCACTCTTACAGAAACCGACCCTACAAGACCGGCAGCCGAGGAACAGTGGGAACTGGAAGCAGGCACATATGTCGATATTGGTATCTCTCAAACATTGATCAACATCTCGTCAGCCAACTATCTGGCTCCTAAAGAATTCAAACCCGATCGCTTCCTCCACACCAATGCTCCGCCGCCCACAACTTCTTCGCCGTACAACCCATCGCAGGAATTCACCACAGCGCTCTTAACGTCTCTCATAGCGGGCGTAGTGCAGCTTTGGGAGATAGCAGCTGCGCCAAAGAAGACGCTCATGGACCAGATGCGCGAAGCTCAGGCCGCCGCTTCGGGCCAAGATGGGAAGCAAGAGGTAGCCAAGGAAGGGGAGGAGAAGAAGACCGGGACCTGGTCAATACCCAAGGTTATCGATGGGGCGAGTGTCAAGATTCCGAAAGGAGAAGTGAGAGTGAGGATCAGGCGGAGAGAGGGCCTGGCTGGGCCAAGGAATATGAATAAGGGTGGGTAGACCGGGGCAAGGCAGGGCGGAGCGGAGCGGCGCGGAGCGGAAACTTGGAGACTATTCGGTGAGGCCTTCGACAGATTGGCGAAGGAATCTCCGCTGAAGTATAGTTGGAAGTGACTGTGTTCACACTGGCCTTAATTCCATCGATCGCAGCTCGGCTGATATCCAGCATCACTGAAAGCTCCCCCATCCGCAATTCTCGTGAAGTCATAATTGCACAGTGAAATAATAAACAACGAGAACCAACAAGTGTGTATTCAACCGCAGCAGCAAGTTCAGTCCCAAAGCACAGACACAGTTCCATTCCCACCCTCACCCTCGCCCTTCGCAACCGATCGACACCCCAACACCATCCCATGACCCTTAGCAACAAAGCGTATTCCAAAATCTCCTGATAGAACGTCCGGTTCCCTCTTCTCGCTTCCAGCAAACCCAAAACCTTACACCAGAATCCAAGATCTGGCCATCGTCTATTCGTCAGAAGAGCGGTGTACCCATGTGCTGTGCGTGCGCCTGTGCATCCCATACCCGCTTCCCCGCCTCAGCCTCGAGTTTCCCATCAAACTTTACGATTCTCGATAACCTGTTTTCGAAGCTGTTTCCTGCATCGGTTCACCATACAAGTAGAAGCACCGAGACTAGGAAGCTCGAGCAGCATTCCCCGGAACCTACGCATGTAAGTGTGTTTATTCTAGCAGCGTGCAATAAATAGCTTGCGTGAACACGTCTAGCGGTGACTTGGTACTTAGTACACAGCTGTGTACACCGCTCGATGCATGTACTTATCCAAGTCTCTGCCCATGAGTCGACACGCGCTATAGCGCGTCCGTCCACTTCGCCGATTGATCCAACACCGTCGATAGGTAGTGTACACAGTCCCGTCCCACAGCTGAGCTAAATGAACCAGTATATTATACTATCCCGCCACTTCTCGACACGAGGCCGCCACGTCTGATGCCACAATTCCTGGCCTAGACGTGCAGTGCATATGCAGCTCTAGCGGCTAGATCGGACGTCTGTCGTGTATGTATGCAGAAGGACGAGCTGAATCGGGGTCTGTCATCCTCAACCCTATCAACGCAATGCGCAACGTAACGTATGTCTAGACTCACACTTGACAAAGTTCAACCACTAGCAACGGCCGGAAGGCCCGGCGCGAGCGTTGAACCAAACAATTCGCTGGCGGGGACAAAACACAACAAGAACAGGAGACCTGGACGGGAGAGAGCGATTCGAAGTGATCGATCGGAATCCACCCCAGCTATCCTGTCCTGTCCTGTCTTGTCAGCCAGCGCCCTAAGCCGACTGGATATGAATCGGACGCAGTGATGAGAAGGTAGACAGATCTCGTCAGCACATCTCATCTGAGCACCGCACCCATGCGTGCACGCGTGTTTCCCGCCTTCTGATTGACTTCTCCGCACTCAAGTTCTCCGCACTCAGATTCTCGGTGTCTGGACCTTGATGTGATGTCGTAAGAAGAACGTGAGACGACATCATATGACATGGGTTTCTGACATGATTGAGTGTGCGGAGGATGCGCCGATCGTTTCGGGACTGCTGACCTGAAATGCGGGGATACGGCAGCCGCATTGGAATTCGGATGCCGTTTGAGCATGGATCAGAGCTGGGAATAGGGCAAGGGTGGAAGTACTTCTTCCGGGTGATGCGACTAGGATAATATACTACGAGGGATAATATACTACGAGTAACTGGGTAGGAGAAGACAGCTGGGGTTCGTAGGTGCGAACAACGGCTCCGCACAGATAGTCTTCTCGGTGCGGATGTTAAAAATTGACAAGGCAAAGGTTGGCAAAGTAAATAACAAGAGATACTGAAGTCGACCAATTCATTCTTAGTACGTTGTCTCCGTCGTGCAGTTGGAAACGAGGCCATTGGATTGTAATAATCACGACGCCAATCTCAAGGGTTCCAGCGCGGGTCTGGGGGGATGACGTCCCGCACCGTAGGGCCATGAAGCATATGATGTGATGGTGGATTTCCAAGTTCGCACTTTTACCGCACGCCTAGATGCGGACATATATTCCCTGCACACCATCACTGCCACAGAAACTCATGAAGGGTTATGCTTATCCATTCATTTGTAAACATAACACCTTTTGGATGCCCATATCATG
>MCFA01000347.1:0-31447 GCA_002105025.1 Clohesyomyces aquaticus
GTGCTGTCTGTTAAGCAAGCTAGTTACGCTATAAAAAACCTTGCTATAGCCTATATAATTAGGCAAGATTAGACTATGTCTACATTAGTAGCTCTAGAACCTATCTTAAGTACCTAGAAGCTTTGCCCCTAGAAGACAACGCGTAGAGGACTATTAGCAGCAACTCGCACTAATAAGCTAAATAAAGAAGTACCCTCTAAAAGGAGTTCTTTAAGGACCTTAGCAAAGAGTCTTATATCCTTAGTATAGCTGCTAGCAAAAAGTGTATATGTAACTCTATAATTTGCAAGACTACTAAGAAGCTTATACTTTAGATAATATTAAAGAAGGACTAAGCATTAAAGACTATTATGCTCCTCGCGTACTACGCTATTAATGTTAAGAGCTTAGATAACTTTAGGCAGATATGCTAGGACTATATAAAAGCACTAGCTAGGCGCATTAGACTTAAGACTAAATAGACTAAGTATAAAGACCTCTCTAAACTACTCCTTAAGCTTTATTATAAGCAAAAGAACCTTAGTACTATAAAGATAGCTAACAATACCTATTAAATCTAGCGTGCTGCCTATTAGCTCCTATACTAAGAAGACACCTTTAAAGCATACTGCTTTTTTATGTATAACTTACTTGCCTAATATAAATTGTTATTCTAGCACCTAAGTAACATAAGCTTTAAAACTTTAGTATAAGGCAAAGAGGTTTAGAAAACTCTTAAGAGATTTAGCAGTAGTTTAAAGGGACAGGTAGCGTTAGCATTATAGTCTTTAATAACCTTCTAAAGGACAAGCAGATCTATAACATTATAGACAAGGAGTTTAACATGTACTAATACTATACGCGAAACATTAATAGGACTAAGAACCTTAGGTAGCTTTATAGTATATAGCATAGTCTTTTCTAGCAGCTAGTCTGCTATAGCTTATAGTATTACCTGCTATACGTCTACCTCTGCCTAGACTATTACTAGCGACTTATATTATACCCCTACTACTCTAAGTACGCTGTTCTAGGCAACAAGACTTACTTTAGGCATTATAACATAAATATCTATAAAGCGCTTAAGACTAGCTAGGGTATTAATATAATTTAAGGCTTTATGTCTTTAGATATAGAAAACAAGCAAAACTATACTAAGATTATTTCTAGGTTATATTAAGAAAGTAAACTCTAAGCATAGTTAGAGCGCTTAAGCGTAACTAACTAGGCAGCTGTTAAGGACATGTTTGTTTATGCTATTAAGGATACGTAGTTTACTAAAGAAGACGCTAAAGCCCTTAGGGTTCCTCTATAGACAAAGGTCCTATGTTAGCCTAGGGAAGTCTACATATCCTACCTAGCTCTTTTTTATAGATCTACTAGACCTATAACTAAGACCTAACGTATAATACTGCCTTAGTTTATTAGGATTTAAGATAACTATACTCTTTTAGAGACACCTAAAGCAGCTACTTAGGAAGAACTTTCTGCTATACACTATAATCTTATAGCAGCTCTAAAGTCTCCCTTAGGGAAGCCTAATGTCTATAGATCTATCCTATACGCCTTTCTAGGGTTAGTTATAATTTAGACTAGGAACTCTCTGTTAGACGTATTACTTAGGCAGAAGAAGTATACCTAGGGAGATGTAATATAAACACTATTAATACTGTTCTATAATAGTAACAATACTTCTATAGCATAAATTAAGAAGCTACTTAAGGAACAAGAGGCTACTGCTGTTAAGAGTCTTGTTAATAGCTAGGAAATAGTTAAGTCTATAGAAAAGTTAGCTTATAGCAATAACTTATATTTTATTAAAAAGGGGAAGGGCTAGCCTATTAGTTATAACATGTCTACTACTTATAAAGCTGTTAGCAACTACTTAGCGTAATAGGACATAATTAAGGCTAAGGAAAGTCTTGCTTATATACTATAAGTCTCTAGCAATAGAAATAGAGAGGAAAAAGACAATAGAAAGAGAAGTAATAATAAAGAGAGTAAAGAAAGCAGGGTAGAGCATAACAAGCTCTATAAAGATTAATTTCCTTTTCTTGCTTAACAGGTAGTTTTACCTGCCTTAGGCACACTGTCCTTACTTCTTTTACTTTTTTTTCTATGTTTTTCTTTAGTCTCTTTTTAGTATAAAGTATGTAAGCACTATGTTTAACTATAGGTTAGTTAAATAGAGCAGAGAAAGGAATATAGAGTAGTAGCTAGGGGCTATGAGATATAGTTAGGGGCTACAAGATATAAGGGGCTTAGGGGGCAATTAGGGCGACATTATCTAGAGAGCAACACTATCTTTTTAGTATTAATTCTCTATAGAAAAATTAAGTGTATAACAGCAACATTAATTATATACAATGCCTTAGTAATTACTATTAACTATAGAGCGTCTTATCTCTAACTCTATAAGGACCGCTAGGAGCGTAGGTTTAGGCCTAACTCTAAGCACTTTTGAGGTATAGTATTATCCTATACCTTACTCCTCTATACTATGTTTTTCCTTAGTCTCTTTTTAGTGTAAAGTATATAAGCACTATGTTTAACTATAGGTTAGTTAAATAAGGCAGAGGAGGGAATGTAAGGTAGTAGCTAAGGGCTATAAGATATAGTTAGGGGCTACGAGATATAAGGGGCTTAGGGGCAATTAGGGCGACATTATCTAGAGAGCAACACTATCTTTTTAGTATTAATTCTCTATAGAAAAATTAAGTATATAACAGCAACATTAATTACACGCAATGCCTTAGTAAATACTATTAACTATAGAGCGTCTTATCTCTAACTCTATAAAGACTGCTAGGAGCGTAGGTTTAGGCCTAACTCTAAGCACTTTTAAGGTATAGTATTATCCTACACCTTACTCCTCTATACTACTATTGTTATGCCTAAGGGGTAGCAACGTAGACAATCTCTATAGGTCCTTATCTAACAACAAACTATATAAAGGAATAATAAAGACCCTAACAATAAAGAGTTAAGGGCGTAGCGTAGAAGAGAGGGGGAAGATACCTTGCTAGCAATAGCTCTTAACAAAACTAGCTATATAATTGCTACTAGCAAGCAGGACAAAACACTACATAAGCTAAAGATCTGCTAACGCTAGTTAATGTTAGGTAAAGGGGGTGGAGTTGTTAGGTGCGACCCGTAGTTAGAAGGAAACACACTCTAGAGGAGGTAGTGTAGTATTAAGACGAGTAATTATTATATAAGAAGTGTAGTATACATAGAAAATAGGTAATTTATTGTCTGTCCCTCCTAGGGTTGCTAGTTTTTCGTGTTAGTCTTTTTTTTAGGGGTTTCTGTTGTTCTGTTTTTGTTGTTTAGTTAATTAAAAGGGAATGTTCTATGTCCTACCCTTCTCCTCTTTAGCTAACTGCGTTACTTAGCTCCCTAGCCACCTAGTTGTCTCTAAGGCGCCAGTGGCTGCGCACCTCCCTAACAGCTGTCGCCTAAGCCCCTAATGCTATAGCTACGTGCGGAGACGGCAAGTGGCCGTTAATCGCCGTCAATCAACAGCAGTTAGCCGTTAATCGACGGCAGGTAGCCGTCAATCGCTGTCAACCGCTGTCCCCTATACCTCTCACTAATCTAACACTAGCTCTATACTACCTTGAATTAAATTTCCCAAACGTCTAGCCTCTTACACTACATTTTCCTCCCTCACTTAAGAGCTTGGCCCCCTCAAGCTCCTGCTATCTCGCTAGAAGATGCCATGCTTGATAGACTTGGGGTTCGTGGCAGCCGTGCTTTCTGAATCGCTTTGCTTATTAGTTTGTCTAAGCGGAGTTTAGAGGTTTTAGCCTACTGCTTTGCTTATTAATTTGTTCTGCTTTTGTTAATGTTCGTGATGCTTCGTATCTCAATCTAGCCTGTGGTCCGCGCGCTGTCTAGCTCCCCTGATAAAGCCGCCAATGGTCTTCGTTGTCTCTATAGCTAGTTTAATGCTAGCGCAGCTCACAGACAATCGCCTTCCCTAACTTAGACACCTCGTCTCTTTTGGAATTGACTTAGGGCTGAGTTCGACCGTCCTTTAATTAATAGAACGCCTTCGCTCCTTTTCTTAGATTTTTCAGGGTCCCGCTAGCCCCCCTGCTCAAAGCTCTTTGGACGTCCTGCCTCTGCTGATCTAGACACCTCGCCTCTCTAGACGTCCTGCCTCTGCTAATCTGTTGTTTATGCGATTCAAATGCTACTCGCTTAGCTATCTCTTTTCTAATTGTTCTAATTGTTAGGCGGTCGCTGTTTTTGTACGTAAATTCGTATCGTCGTGATGCTAGCACCTCCTCTAGAGCATGCTACCCAGTTCTAACAGACTGTCAGGCCCTATAGGCTTCGCCAAAAATGTTGGGTAAAGGGGGTAGAGTTGTTAGGTGCGACCTGCAGTTGGAAGGAAACACACTCTAGAGGAGGTAGTGTAGTATTAGGACAAGTAATTATTATATAAGAAGTGTAGTGTACATAGAAAATAGGTAATTTGTTGTCTGTCCCTCCTAGAGTTGCTAGTTTTTCGTGTTAGTCTTTTTTTTAGGGGTTTCTGTTAATTAAAAGGGAATGTTCTATGTCCTACCCTTCTCCTCTTTAGCTAACTGCGTTACTTAGCCCCCTAGCCACCTAGTTGTCTCTGAGGCGCTAGTGGCTGCGCACCTCCCTAACAGCTGTCGCCTAAGCCCCTAATGCTATAGCTACGTGCTAAGACGGCAAGTGGCTGTTAGTCGCTGTTAATTAACAGCAGGTAGCTGTTAATCGCCGTCAACTGCTGTCCCCTATGCCTCTCACTAGCCTAACACTAGCTCTATACTACTACCTTGAATTAAATTTCCTAAACGTCTAGCCTCTTATACTATATTAAGCAAGCTAATAGGAATTTAAAAGTACGCACCTTTAAATTCTAATTAGCTTAGTTAAAACTCTAACTCTAGTCCTAGGATTAAAGTATTGCTAAACCTAATCCTTGCTATAGCTAAGAGTATTAAGCATTAGAGAAATTATAAACATTATAGACATTATAGAAAAACGCTCTAAAAATAGACGTATAGAAAGGAAACACTTAAAATACCCTAGGCTCTATGTCTATACTAAGACATTAAGACTAGCTAACGCTATGTAGTCTACTATGTTTAGTAGAAGTTTTGCTAAGAACTTCTAGTCTAAAATCTACTCCCTAGATAACTCTCTTAAAGCCTGTCTTATAGTTTTACAAGTTGCCTACTTTAAACCTTAGGGCTTGCTAGAATCTATAGCTAAGGAAAGGCCTTTTAGCTAAAACCCTACATGTAACCTCTATTTATTTATAATTCTATAGGCTAATTTTTATAATGCACCTACTACTCTCCTTCTATATTTTAAATAGCTATAATATAATTTTCTTATACGTATAGGACGCGTGTTTAGAGCAGAGAAAAGAGCATAAGAGGTTAACTAAGCTAACTTACTACTAGAATTTTTAGTTATAGGCAAGAAGGTAGGTAACTTAGAAAGTAAAGTAAAGGCAGGGTAGGGGCTTAAGAATAGGGCAGAGGAGGCTAATAGCCCTTACTATTAGACCGCCCTTACTATTAGACCACGCCCTTACTGCTAGCTTTGCTCTAGACCTTAGAACGCTATATAAAACACGCTGCTAAGGCCCCTGCTCTAAGCCTTCTACTCCCCCCTATCTAACTTCTAACCTCTAACCTTTCTTAGTACACCTGCCTAACTTCTTCTACTTTTTCTACTCTTACCTAACTTAGTACTACTAACCTTAAGCTTCTCTATAATGTCTAGCAACACTCTAGGAGCATTAAGGCGTCTACGCCTTGCTCTACTAGAGCTAAGTAAGCACTAAACAGCAATTGCCTGCATTAACTAGCAAGGTTAACCTGTTAACTCTATAACCCTTAAGCACTATTCTTATATCTGCCCTAACAAAAAGCTCCCCTTTAGAGATAGCTATATTATAGTCTAACAAGCATATGCTAGGTTTAGTGCGCTTACTAGACAAGATTATTTAAGCTTCCTTAACACCCTTAAGACAGACATCCTAGACAGACTTTTGCTATATAGAATTGCCCTTATAAGCGTCTTTAACACGCTTACTATAGACGTAACATGCTTTTAGATAGAATTTGCCTAACTTACTAGCCTTATGTCTAAGACAAAGTTATTAAGTATTAAGAGCTATTCTAAAAATAGTATAGTAGAATATAGCACTACGTAGACTAAGGATACTAAGAGGCTAAGGACCTTTAGAGTTTATATAACACTATTATAACATACTAGGGGCCTGCTACTAAGACTTTATCCTCTTACGTTGCCCTAACATAGCCTTCTTAAAAGCAGCTATAATAAGTCTCTAATACATTGCCTGCTAGCTAACACTAAACATAGCTATCCCTGCTATTAATATATAAACTATCTAGCAGCTTATAGCATTAAAGTTTAGAGCTCTAGGACGTAGAAACGTATAGAAGACTATTAGCTAGGTAAACGCTAATATAAAAAACCTTTATAACTAGACTATAGGCTTATAGAATAGCTAGGACAACTACCTTAAGTCTTAAGGAAAACTAGTACTCTAGGCATAGTTATCTAGCCTTTAGAGGAGCTCTAGTTATATAGTTAAGTAGTATAGTATCTTAACGCTCTCTCTATGTTTAAGCAAGGAGAGCTATAAGACATTAGACTATGTCTTACGTGCGCATAGATTATGCTTCTTACATATGCATTAGAAAATAGCCTTAAGGTAGACTAAGATTATAATAAGTATGTTGCTAGGTTATAGCCTATAGACAAGCCCTTATCTAGCTAAGCATAAACAGTGCTAGCTTAGTCCCTCCTATATCCTCTTGCTCCTAAGCATTAACGCTAGTGCGTTAAGAACCTGCTATGTCTATATAAAGCCCTTACACTCTAGAAAAGGAACCCTAGCAAAAGGATCTCTAATATAAATAAGCATAAAAACGCATCCCTACGTACCTAGGATAGCAGGTTACTAGATCTCCTAAAGCGTAGCGCTCTATACTACGCGCTAGCATGTAACTGTCTGCTATTCCTAAGCGCCTCTATACTGCTTCTAGACATACCCCTCTACGTCTAGCCCTAGGGTCTCTAATAGATATCTCTCTACTGTTAAGCGCTAGGTCTATCTCTAACTCTAATACACCTATGCTATCTGTTAAGCAAGCTAGTTACGCTGCGAAAAACCTTGCTATAGCCTATATAATTAGGCAAGATTAGACTATGTCTATATTAGTAGCTCTAAACCTGTCTTAAGTACCTAGAAGCTTTGCCCCTAGAAGACAACGCGTAGAGGACTATAGCAGCAACTCGCACTAATAAGCTAGATAAAGAAGTACCCTCTAACAAGGAGTTCCTTAAGGACTTTAGCAAAGAGTCTTATATCCTTAGTATAGCTGCTAGCAAAAAGTATATATGTAACCTATAATTTATAAGACTACTAAGAAGCTTATACTTTAAATAATATTAAAGAAAGACTAAGTATTAAAGACTATTATGCTCTTTATACCTACGCTATTAATGTTAAGAGCTTAGATAACTTTAGGCAGATATGCTAGGACTATATAAAAGCACTAGCTAGGCGTATTAGACTTAAGACTAAATAACTAAGTATAAAGACCTCTCTAAACTGCTCCTTAAGCTTTATTATAAGCAAAAGAATCTTAGTACTATAAAGACAGCTAATAATATATTAAATCTAGCGTGCTGCCTATTAGCCTCTATACTAAGAAGACACCTTTAAAGCATACTGCTTCTCTATGCGTAACCTACTTGCCTAATATAAATTATTGTTCTAGCACCTAAGCAACATAAGCTTTAAGACTTTAGTATAGGCAAAGAGGTTTAGAAAACTCTTAAAGAGATTTAGCAGCAGTTTAAAGGACAGGTAGCGTTAGCATTATAGTCTTTAATAACCTCCTAAAGGACAAGCAAATCTATAACATTATAGACAAGGAGTTTAACATATACTAATACTATGCGTAAAACATTAATAGGACTAAGAACCTTAGGTAGCTTTATAGTATATAGCATAGTCTCTTCTAGCAGCTAGTCTGCTATAGCTTATAGTATTATCTGCTATACGTCTACCTCTGCCTAGACTATTACTAGCAACTTATATTATACCCCTACTACTCTAAGTACGCTGTTCTAGGCAACAAGACTTACTTTAGGCATTATAACATAAATATCTATAAAGCGCTTAAACTAGCTAGGGTATTAATATAATTTAAGGCTCTATGTCTTTAGATATAGAAGACAAGCAAAACTATACTAAGATTGTTCTAGGTTATATTAAGAAAGTAAACTCTAAGCATAGTTAGAGCGCTTAAGCGTAACTAACTAGGCAGCTGTTAAGGACACGTTTGTTTATGCTATTAAGGATACGTAGTTTACTAAAGAAGACGCTAAAGCCCTTAGGGTTCCTCTATAGACAAAGGTCCTATGTTAGCCTAGGGAAGTCTATATATCCTACCTAGCTCTTCTTTATAGATCTACTAGACCTATAACTAAGACCTAACGTATAATACTGCTTAGTTTATTAGGATTTAAGATAACTATACTCTTTTAGAGACACCTAAAGCAGCTACTTAGGAAGAACTTTCTACTACATACTATAATCTTATAGCAGCTCTAAAGTCTCCCTTAGGGAAGCCTAATGTCTATAGATCTATCCTATACGCCTTTCTAGGGTTAGTTATAATTTAGACTAGGAATCCTCTGTTAGACGTATTACTTAGGCAGAAGAAGTATACCTAGGAGATATAATATAAACGCTGTTAATACTGTTCTAAGATAGTAGCAATACTTCTATAGCATAAATTAAGAAGCTGCTTAAGGAACAGAGGCTACTGCTGTTAAGAGTCTTGTTAATAGCTAGGAGATAGTTAAGTCTATAGAAAAGTTAGCTTATAGCAATAACTTATATTTTGTTAAGAAGGGAAAGGACAGCCTATTAGTTATAACATGTCTACTACTTATAAGGCTGTTAGCAACTACTTAGCGTAACAGGACATAATTAAGGCTAAGGAAGTCTTGCTTATATACTATAGGTCTCTAGCAATAGAAATAGAGAGGAAGAAGACAATAGAGAGGAGGTAATAATAAAGAGGTAAGGAAGGCAGAGTAGAGCATAACAACTCTATAAAGATTAATTTCCTTTTCTTACTTAACAGGTATTTTACCTGCCTTAGGCATACTATCCTTGCTTCTTTACTTTTTTTCTATGTTTTTCTTAGTCTCTTTTTAGTATAAAGCATATAAGCACTATGTTTAACTATAGGTTAGTTAAATAGAGCAGAGGAGGAATATAGAGTAGTAGCTAGGGGCTATGAGATATAGTCAGGGGCTACGAGATATAAGGGGCTTAGGGGGCAATTAGGGCAAGACATCTAGAAAGCAACACTATCTTTTTAGCATTAATTCTCTATAGAAAAATTAAGTATATAACAGCAACATTAATCTTACGTAATGCCTTAGTAATTACTATTAACTATAGAGCGTCTTATCTCTAACTCTACGAGGATCGCTAGGAGCGTAGGTTTAGGCCTAACTCTAAGCACTTTTGAGGTATAGTATTATCCTACACCTTACTCCTCTACACTAGTATGTTAAGTATATATTTAGTTAAGTTAGTATAGCAAGTATAACTAAAAGAATTTATAAGATTATAATATCTATATTCTAGAAAGTAAATAGGTGTTAATTTATAAGGATAAAGAGCGTCTATAGAGTTGTCTAGAGGCTCTAGAAAAAGAAAAAGCTAAAGTTAAAAAGTCCTTACGTGAGAATGCTAAAAGAGCAGCAAAGGCAATATCTATAGAGAAAGCGTTGCTTTCCTTGTTAGAACAGCAGGAGGCTACGTTGTCTTCTTCTAGTGTATTAGCATTGTCTCTCTTTACTTAGAGTTTAATAGACAGTTTCTTAGACGTAGTATAGGATGCTAATGCTCCTGTCGTAGTCTAAGATCACGTGACTTGATTAGCTAATCAGCGACTTAGAGAATCGCTTACTAATCTATCTCGCCTTGTGTATTTAAGCAACTCTTGTTTAATCTTTTCTATGTAACATAAATATATAATACTCCTTTTATTATTTAAAACCTTATTAGATTAAATTATTGCTTTTCTACTTTATAGTTAACGTACTTTACAAGCAAGTCAGTAATATAAGCAAGTTAGTAACCCTACTAACTCCTTACACCTTTATAACGAAGTAGCTTAACAACAACTTAATTAAAGTAGATAAAATAGATGTCTAAGATTAAGTAGTAGCTACTATATCTTTTTTGCACGTATGTGAGTTGTGCCCAGGCTCTCTGCAGCGCGTGCAGCGTGCAATAGCCTGCCTGCTTCTACCTAATTGCGCAGCTTCTTGACGCCTTTCCTGCTCTACCTGCTGCTTTGTAATCTGCTAGGCAACTATGGCCTCTCTTTCTTCCTGCGTTAAGGTCCCTTGCTTCTAAATCTGCTTTTTTTTATGTAATTTACGCTTGTTAAGGGTCTTATTTGCCTCCTATAGAGTTAAGACTTAATTATAGAGCAGCACTATAGAATAGACTATTATCTTAGCACCTTTTATAAGCCTATTAAGCGACTTAATAATAGAGGTAGGTAAGGATCCTTAGTGTCTCTAAAGCCTGCTACGAACTAGAGTTAACTAAGCCTCTAGTTCGCGCGCGTTACTAGGTGTTTGAGACTCCTAAGGAGCTGCTACTACTGCTAGTGACAGCGTACGAAGCTATACATTAAGCTTTAATAGCACTACGTCTAGATTATAAGGAACTAGGCTAGCGCCTCTAAAGCTTACGTAGATGTTGCTCTTAGTAATTGACTGCTTAAAGGCTGCTTTAAAGGCTAGTAGGAACTTAAGCTTCGTGATATAGTTAATATAGCTACAAATTAGGCCCTTAACCTAACGCGGGTACGCGCGCTTTAACGGCGCGAAGCAGCTAATATTAAGCAGCTGCAGCAGGTGCGAGGAATGAGGTAGCATACAGAGGGTATAGATGTTGTGCTCTCTGTAGAGCTCTTAAAATTTAAGAGATTAATAACTCTTATAGCTATCTAGGATAAGCAGCTAGCGCGCGCCTACTATCCTGCTGCTCGTGTGCTTGATAAAGTGCTCTAGCTAGGCAACTCTAAGCTCGTTAGTAGTCCATCTATTGTCGCTTATAGAAATCGCCCAGTCGCGTGGGAGGTCCTCCTAGTACTAGGCTAATAGATAATAGTGGCTAGCGAGGATAATGAAGGGTGGGATCGCCTACCTAGTAGCGTTGATTCCTTAGATGACTGTTACCTACTCTTGATTGCCTAGCTAGATCGCTTTTAGCCTGCCACGCCTCTCTAACCTAGTAACTACTAGCTATAAGGTAATTATGCCTATTATAAAGCTAGCTTTATTAAAATTATAGGTATCCTTATCTAGGATACTATACGTAGCCTAGGTGCGCTCTACTAGCTTAAACCAGGCGCTAATTATCCTAGGATCCTTGCATAGAGCTCTCTGTTAATTATAGGCCTAATTAAATCGCGTAGTGAGCCTCTCTGTACGCTTAACAAAGTTTAATAGCTACTGCTAGCCTACCTGCTCAGCACTATGGGTATTAAGCAGCTTGTTAGCTATATCTCGTACAGCGTTAAGAGAGGGCGCAAATCCTCGTAGATCTAGGTCTAGTATATGCCTAACAACAACCTCCTCTTTAAGCTCTATAAGCTTCTTAGATCTAGGCTAGCAATCACGTCGCGCACGCTTCCTAGCGCGTTGGTCGTGTAGGGTTAATTAAGGGACGTTAAACATTACTATAGCCTTATTTATGCTTTAAATTTAGCCTTAATTAAGAGCTAAGATAGCAAGGAGAATATTTGCTTTGTTATAGGGCAATTAAGTAGCAGGTAGTTAAGCCATAGTTGTTAATAGATAACGTGGCGCAGAAAGTTAGTAGGGTTACTAACTCGCTTGTATTACCGACTCGCTTGTAAAGTACGTTATAAGCCTAGCGCTATAATAATTATAGAGAAAGATTTCCTCTATGTATTCTCCTACTATTAGCAAAAGCCTTAATTTAATTACTCTAATTATTGTTTACTCCTTACGTCTTTATAAAGACCTTTGTTTACTCTAAGCAAACTGTTACACGCTGTTATATAACTATTATAATAGATTCTACGTCTAAGGCGTTTAAGACATTAGTTTGCCTTAAGGATTATACTACGTTTAACAACTAGTATAACACTCTATAATACTTAGCTAGGTTAAAAGGCATATAGGAATACATTAACCCTAATGCTATTAAAACACTAGTTGCTATTCTAGGATTAAACACTCTAGATAGCACTGTTTTAAGCATGACAACGTAGAAACAGCTGCTCGTTAATAAGAAACTAATCTGCTCTAAGCTACTAGCTAAGTTTCCTCTAGCTAAAAACAAGAATGCTAAGACAGCAGCATCTTATAAAGAGACAAACAAGTCTTAGCTTAAGACATACTTGCTCTAGGTAAGCGATTATTAAGCAAGTATAGTTAAGTATACTAACACTAAGAACACTCTTAACACTATATCTAACTAGACTATAAAAAGCGTTAACTAGAGCATCTTTACTCCTGTCTATAGCAAGCTTATTAGCTAGGACAACACTTTAACTCATGCGCTAGTCTATAAGCTTAAAAGGATCTATGCTCTACGCTTATTAAGCACTTAAGAGCTTATTTGCTAACAATACTAACTTTACTTAAAGAAAGCTAAGGCTTTTATGTTAATGTTAACACTTAGTTTTATAAGTAGAGCAATCTCTATTATAAAGCTCTTATTAACAACATTATAGAGGTTTAAGTAAGCTTATAGTATAGACTAGCTACAAGCCTTAAACGCAAGGATCGCACTAGCATAGGCAACCTGCTAGCTTTAGAAACGCTTTAAGGACAACAACTTACTATCCTTAATAAGCTAGAAGAGTTGTTTTTAAGACTCCTTTAGATAAATTAGATCTAGACTGCTATAGGCATTAAAGGAGCTAGAGCTTTTATAACTTTTAGGGGGGAACGCTTAAGCAGCTAATCTAATATTTCGCGTAGCTTAAGTCTCTCTAGGAACATAAAAAAAGAGCAGTGTGCCTCTATACTACTCCTAAGAGAGCTAAGCATTGTTAGGACTTAGCTACTTGTTTAAAATTAGAATTAACTTTAACTAGGAAATCTGTTTATAGGAAGGCGAGCATCTTGCTTACGCTAACTAAAGCCTTAGCTATACGCTAACAATTTATGCGTCTAGAATAGAAAGAATTATGTAAGAAGCTAGTTAAGAGGGGTTAGATTATAGAGGATTTTACTATTTATAGACCTAGAAGCACTAGAGGCTTAGAAGTAGTTATAGTTGTTATTAACACTATAATGTTCCTTAGCAATTGTCTATCTAGAGGCCTAAACCTCTCTAAAGTTGCGTTTAATCTGCTTAACACGTTTTAGAAGCATCTATTAAGCACTTAACTATCCTTAATAGTAGAGCATTAACTTACTTAGTTAATAACAAGTCTCTTTTAATACTAGGCTTATTTAAAGCTAGTCTAAAGAGAGTTCTTAGACTATTAAAGCAGGCACTTAAAGCCTTGCTATTAAAGGAGAAGGAACTAGGCTTATAAAGGGAGTCTTTAGTAGAAAACATAAGGACCTACGTCTTATAAAAGTAAAAGTTATTAAGGGTTTCTATGTTAATATAGTCTCTTAGAGGCTTCTTATAAACGCTAGTATCTAGTTTTTAGGATTTAACAACACTCTTTACATAGGCAACTTTAGGTTAAGCACTATTAAGAAAAAGCTCTACTTTGCTAGTAACCTTCTATTTATTTAATATAAGCCTCTCTCTTCTTATTCTTAGTTTTTTGCTATAACGTCTATAAGACTGTTATATAAAAATATTACAAAAACAGATAGCAAGAATCTCTAGCATCTAAGAGCAGGCTATTTAGGAAAAGAAGCGTTAAAAAGGCTCGTTAAATTAGCCTAAGGTGTGAAAATTAATAGGATCTCTAGGCGTAATTGCGAGCATTGTTCTATAGCTTATATAACCTTAGTAATTTCCTAACAACTAAAAGAACCTTTACTATAGCTATTCTACTAAATTAGCTAGGATCTTTTTAATATGCCTGTAACGGGACGTTGGCGCTATGGGCAAAAACTATGGCAGGTCATGTGCGCTGTGCCCCGCACCCCGCACCTCGTACATGGACTGAGCAGATGTGAGCCGACGTAGGCAGCGCGCGATACAAGCTTATTCTATATAATGGGTTACGGGCCTGGAGCTGACGTTACCGTCAGCATTCAATGTACTTTTTACTGTATGCGCAGTGGAGCCCGCACTGTTACAATGCCTATAGGCTATAGGAACAATTAATAGGCGTTAATTATAAAAGACGACTTTAGTAGAAAAATATAGGTCTACCTACTTAGAAACAAGAGTCTAGACAGTATTTTAAGCGTCTTTCTAAAGTTTTTAAACTAGATTAACAACAAATATTAACTTTTAATTGTTATTATCTACTAGATAGAGATATAGCAACTGCCTATTAGCGTGGCTATATAGATTTAACAACTAGACAGATAAGAAGGAATTAAGCGTTTAATAACGCGCCTAATACTTATAAACTAAACAGACCCTTAGAAAGAGTAGGGAAGAGATTATCTCTAAGGCAATTATAATAAGCAAAGGGGGACGCTTGCTAAAGCACTTATAGCCTAACGTCCTTAAAGCAGCAGCTTAGTTATATATAATAAGCCTCTAAGAAAGAATAGTTAGAGAACACTAAATAAAGTCTTAAACTAATAGTTTTAATTATACTTTAAATAGTACTAACTAGCACGTGTAAAGAGCGTAACAGCAGATCTACGCTCTAATTAGAGCTAAACTTTCGCCTATAGTTACTGCACGTATCCCTTAAACATAGATTAAGCAGCTAGTAGAAACAAACAAGAGTTTAAAGTAAACCCATAGGGTTATATAGAATATTTAGTAGGCTATAGAGCCTCTAATATCTACTATATATAGATCCTAACCCTTAACTAGGTAATTATAACTTAAAACGTTGTTTTTAAGAAGCATACGTTCTATAAGGACAAGGCTTAAGAACTTCTATAAAGGGAAGCTGTTAAAATAGCAGATCTCCTTAATAAGGGAGACTTGCTTAATCTAGGGGAAGCATTTAAAGGAGTGCTAGTTCCCTAGGGGGTTAAGAGAGAGGTTAGAGTTAAACCTGCTTAACATACTAAGATAAATACTTATTTTAGGAGTAATAACCTTTGTTTAAGTGTTAAAGAAGCTAGCTAAGCCTCTTTACATAAAATTAAAGAATCTAAGCTATTATAGGCTAGTTGTTTAGCTAATAACTAGCTAGAAATCTATAATATAGAACAGTTAACAGGCCTTAAAACACTAGAACTAACGCCTAAACTAGAGTTAGGGTCCTCTAGTAGTAGGCATATAGAAGCGTCATAGAATGCTAAGGGAGACTTAGATAAGAGGTTTAGTAAATATACTAGTAGAACACCTAATTCTACTCCTAGTAAGCTAGACTTATAAAGCTTAGGGCTTATATCTAAACCCCTAAGTGTTATGTAGAGCTTTGCTAAGCAAGTCTCTACGCTAGCAAAGAAAGCAGCAACAAACTGCTTATAACCTAGAACTATACTAGCACTAAATTAGAATTATAAGCTAAAAGGCGCTCTTTCTATAAGGACAAGCAGCTAACTAAAGAAGAAGCAAGACAATAATACTAACGATTAGCTAGGGGGTAGAGGCAACAAGTTAGTAATAACATTAATTAGCAATATTAAGGATCTAGATAATCTAATTTATAATTTTATATACTAGGCTTCGAAATCAGACTCTGCACCTCCACGTGGTGAAGCCTGGGAACCTGACTCTTACAGAGATCAGAGCCAGCGCAGAGACGTCGCGTTAATAGTGGTGCAGTAGGTAACGCTGCTCTATAGTAAGACAGTGCAGAGTTTTCACACTAGCGCTACTATAAACAACACCTATAACAGTTAGAAAAACAGTTCGTAAACTCTATTAACATAAAGGACTATCCTTAAGCACCTAACAGCAACAATATAATAACATAGCAAAACGCCTTATCCCCTACACCCTTAGGCAGACAAAACAGCAGCAGCTGTGCGACGGACAGACGCCGGCGACCCGAGCTTCGCATACTACTAGTACGGTGCTAGAGAGGCCGGGATGACGGCGGCGCTGCACATAGATAGACCCCATATACCACTAGTGAGGCGCTAGAGGGGCCTAAAAACGTGCGACAGCGGCGACAGCGCGCAGATAGTCCCCACATACCACTAGTAAGGTGCTAGAGGGGTCATAACAAAACGCGCCGTCAACGCCTGCGAGGAGCGACAGCAGCGCTGGGGGCAAGGCGCGAGGGGGGAGGGGAGCATAGCGGACAACTATATAGGAGAGGAGGCAGTACCTACACACAAGGGAGACATCACTAGTAGAGGCAAGCATGACAGGGTGGGCGGTCAAGGCTAGAGGACAACAGCAACCTACTAGCGCAGGCGTCACGCCTGCGCTTGCCTAGGGACGCACATATAGCACATTAGCGAAAGGTGTTTTTCCCCTAGTATAGGCAAGCCTTTAGGAGCTGCTTCTACGACTAGCTAACAGGGGGTTTTTTGTTCACCTAGTGTAAATAGTAGCAATAGTCTGCATAAGCTAATAGGGCTTGCATTAGACAGTAAACAAGAATTAATAATAATAATAATAATAATTTTATATACTAATTTTACCTAGAAGCATTTAAACAATGCTTAAAAGAGTTTATAAGCAATTAGCTATATAAAACTATAATAGAAGTAGTTATAGCAGCAATACTTAGCTACTAACTACAACACTCTACGCTATAAAGGCGCCTTAGGAGGGAGAATTTTCCTTCTCTACTAACTTTATAGAAGTAGCTTATAGGAGAACGTAAGCATCTTTAAAGCAATTTTTTTATTAAAGCCTTATATAAAGAGATCTAAGTGCTAAGAGAGAATAATACTTAGAAAGTAATTAGCTGTTCTAAGAGCTCTATAAATCCTTTACCTTTAAAATAGGTATAGACATATAAGTTTAATAAAAACAAAATACTTAACAAGATTAAAGCAAGGATTATTATATAAGAGGACTTCTACGAAATAGATTCCTTATAGCAAACATATATAGCAACGCTTATAGCAAAGTCCTTTTAAGCAGCTATAGCTATTATAGTAGAATTTAACTTAGAGGTACTATAATAGAACGTAGTAGAAGCATTCCTTAATGCCTACTAACGCTTAAACTTGTTTATTATAGTAGAACTACTAGACAGGTTTAAAATAGAAGGAAAGTATATAAGGCTCTAGAAAGCATTATATAGGCTAAGGGAGTCTCCCCTGCTCTAGTATAAGGAGTTCGTAGACACTCTATAGAACATAGGACTTATAGCCTTAAACAAAGAACTCTATCTTTTCTTTAATAAGGATTAAACAATTTTTATACTCTTCTACGTTAATAACATTTTGCTCCTTTTCTATAAAGATTATTAAAAGAAAGCCTATAAGCTTTTCTAAATTATATAAGAGAAGTATATAATTAAGTTTATAGGGCTAGTTAAATAGTTCCTAGGCGTATAAGTAATCTATAACAGAGATTAAAGAACTATTGCTTTAGTTTATAACGCCTATATTAAAAAGGTTACTAAGAAGTTTAGTCTAAATAAGACAAACTCCTTCCTAGTAACGCCTCTCCTATTAGAGGAACTTGTTAAATCTATAAAAGAAGCATCTAAGCAGGATATTAAAATGTACTAGGAGCGTGTAGGAAGCGTCCTTTACATAGCAATAATAATTTAGCCTAATATTACTTATTTAACCTCGCTGCTATTACGTTTCCTTATAAATCTATAACAGTGCGGGCTCCCACTACGCCATACAGCCAAAAAGTACATTGAATGCTAACGGTAACGTCAGCTCTAGGCCCGTAACCCATTATATAGGAATAAGCTTGTATCGCGCGCTGCCTACGTCGGCTCACATCCGGCTCAGTCCATGTACGAGGTGCGGGGTGCGGGGCACAGCGCACATGACCTGCCATAGTTTTTGCCCATAGCGCCAACGTCCCCGTTACAATTATCCCCTCTCCTTTAGAATGCGTGTCCTCACGCATGTGAAAACCTGCCTTCTTACTAAGTAGGATAATAGGCTATACCCTAGCAGCGTACGCACATGCGTCATATATGTGACCCCGCACATATTGCTTGGCTGTACCCTGGCGAGAGTGGGACTCGAACCCGTGCCCTGGCCAAGGTGTTACCGTTAGCATAATTGTAACAGTGCGGGCTCCCACTGCGCCATACAGCCAAAAAGTACATTGAATGCTGACGGTAACGTCAGCTCCAGGCCCGTAACCCATTATATAGGAATAAGCTTGTATCGCGCGCTGCCTACGTCGGCTCATATCTGGCTCAGTCTATGTACGAGGTGCAGGGTGCGGGGCACAGCGCACATGACCTGCCATAGTTTTTGCCTATAGCGCCAACGTCCCCGTTATAAAATCTAAGCGTTTAACATTTTAAGGCTGTCTATTAGCTAATTGTTTACCTCTAGAGGACCTGCTATTAGGCAATTATGTATAGAAACTATAGTAGGCCTAAGCTTACAATTTGCCACAACGTATCTTTTGCTAATAATTTAGAGACTTATAGATCTTTATATAGATATATTATGCTACTGTTTAGGGGTGTAATTACTTAGAAAGCAGCTTGTTAGCCTATAGTTATAACTTTAACAACTAAAGCTAAGCTTCTTACACTTAGCAACGTTGCTAGAGAATCTATAGCTCTTAAACAATTCTTTAACAAAATCTAATTAGACCTAGGAGCTATGTAGACAATCTACTATAACAATGCCTAAACAATCTAGCTAGTCGTTAGTAAAAACAAAAGGATCTAAACTAAGCTTAGGCATGTTAACATATATAACATGTAGGTGCGTTAAGAATACTAGCAAGGATTGTTTAAGGTAGAATACTTAGCTACTACTAAGATACTAGCTAATAGCCTAACTAAGAGTCTTATAAAGCAACAATTTTAGCGTTTTAAAGATTATTTTAACCTTTAAGACTTTAAATTATAAGCAGAGAATCTTAAAGAAGAGGATTAAATTTAAGTAGAGATAGACTTATATAGAGTTAGGAAATCTAAAGTAGAGTAAAAGCTTATATAGAGCCTAATAATCTAGTATAGTACATAGGCCTAGTTTAAGCAATGCTATAAGCATTGCAAGTGCTAGCTAGACATAGTTATTAACTACTCTAGATTCTCCTTATATATACCCTTAGCTACTAGAGCCTCCCTTATAAGCTTCTCTATTAAATTAAGCATCTACTTAATTTTATTTAAAAGCTTATTAAATTGCTGCTCTTAACTCCTCTAGAGCAAAGGATTGTTATAAACCTTAGAACTAGTATAACTAGACAACTAAAACAAATAATCCTTAGAACTAAGACAAGCAGCAGGCTCTGCTATAATATCCTTATAAGCTTTATAACTAGCATAACTAAGTAGCTAAGACAATAGCTGCTTAAATAAAGAAAAAGAAGGATTAGCAGTAGAGTAAAGCTAAGCTATAAGTAAAGGTTACCTTAAACTAGATCTAAGAATTACGCTAAGATTATAGTCCTTGTCCTTAAATAGATTATCCTTCTAATAACAACCTTTAGGAATTAGACTTAGAGAAGAAAGCTAGGAATTAAAGGCCTTCTTTAAAGTAGATAAGGGTTATAGAGTTCTCTAATCCTTAACATTAACAATATAACCTTTAATAAACGCCTAAAAGTCTTTTACTAAAATATTAGTAATCTTTGCTTTAACGTTATAGCAGAGCAGCTAGTAAAAGATCTTCTTTAAGTTTATAGACTTAATAAGAGCCTTAACAAGAATTCTAACCTTTTTAAGCATTTTTAGCTGCTAAACATGTTAGAAAAGTAATCTTAGGTAAAAGAAATAAAAGTTATACTTATATTAATACGCCTCTTCTCTAAGAAAGACTAATTTAAAGCAAACTATATATAGATAAGCAGCACTAAGAAGTTATTACTATTTTTAACTATTAGTAATAGTAGCTTAAAGATTAGGAAACACTTATATAGGCTTATAGAAAGCAGTAGTATACTTTAAGCATCTTATGTCCTTAGAACTAGGATTACGTAATATAGAGTAACAGTGCTAATCTTTATTAAGCCTAGAGATTATAGATTAGACATACCCTTAGCAAGGAACTTTGTTAGAAGAGCCTTTAATAAGCTAAGCCTTTATAGGCATGTAGAAAGCCTTAGTCTTCCTCTTAGGCTTATTATTAAAGTAAACTAGGACAGGATATTGCTAGGAAAATTACTAGAAAGGGCTAGAGTTGCCTTCTAGTGCTTTAGGTTTTTTAGCTAAGTTAGAGACTTAGACACTATAGTCTTAAGGCGTAAAGACTTATAAGGCATAGTAGCAGGCTTAGATTATAAGACGTTAGCTATAATCTTATTTTCTTTATTCTTAGAGTTCTTAACCTCTAAGCCTATATTACTAGACTTAGCTTTGTCTAGGGACTCCTTATAGCCCTACGCCTAAGACTTGTGAGGGCGCCTAACGTAACTGCTAGAAGGAGCCTTAGAGCTATAAGTAACCTTGTTCTTGCCTATCTATAAGAATTAGCAAGAACAAAAGGATTAGTAGAAGCAGGGAACACTTACCTTAGGAGAGCATAAACAGAAGTTAAAAAGTAAGTAGAGAGGCTTAGAGAAGCGTAGAGAGGCGTAGAAGAGAGAAGAGAGAAGAGAAAAGAAAAAAGAAGAGAAGAGAGAGGAGAAGAGAAGAGAGGAGAGAGGAGAAGAGAGAAGAGGAGAGAGAGGAGAGGAGAAGAGGAGAGGCTTAGAGAGGTAAAAGAGGAAGAAGGAAAGAGGGCAGGAAGTAGAAAGAGTTAGGAGCCTAAGAATAAAGGTTAGAAGGTTTAAAGTAAGCAGGAGACCTGCTACTTATAGACTAGAGAGCTATAGCCTAGGAGAGCTATAGGTAACTAGGCTAGCAATTATAACTGTCCTGCGCTACTTTCTAGAGCTCGCGCGTGTTATTTATAAGCTAGAAGATTACCTTGTTAGTATAATAATAACTATATACTATAATTAGAAAATCCTACATAGCTAAAGGACGTAGCTAATCTACGTACGCGCGTTTTTAGGCGTATAAGCCTTATAGCAAGAGCAGTAACTACACTGCCTACGCATAGGAATTCATAGAAAAGAAGCATTCTACGTAGTATCTTAATGCTAGATAATTAGACAATGCTCTATAGAGCCTTATAATAGAGGCATAACTTTATATAGAGAATAAGCTCTAGCTATAGTTATAGTATAATGTTAACAATGCTTAGGCTATAAATATAACATAATATTATAAAATAACATGCTAAAGAAAAAGACTCTAGAAAACGCTTAGTATAAGGGAATTCTTAGAGATGCTTACTAGGAGTAAAAAGGCAGTTAACGCTTTTAGGGTTTATTATAAGCTATAAATTTATAGCAAGAATGCTTACATAGATACGCGCCTACGCTAGGGAGTATGTTATAGTCTAAGATCACGTAACTTAATTAGCTAATTAGCGACTTAGAGGATTGCTTACTAATCTATCTTGCCTTATATATTTAAGCAACTCTTATTTAATCTTTTCTATGTAACATAAATATATAATACTCCTTTTATTGTTTAAATCCTTATTAGATTAAATTATTGCTTTTCTACTTTATAGTAAATCTATAAAATCGCCTATTATAATATATAATAATGTTAATTAGAATCTGTTAGTTAACTATATAGTAGCAGAGCTTGCTATGCAAACGAAAGTTAGTTATATATAGTATACATAGCGTACTAAAAGGAAAGGACAATAGGTAGCACAAATAGTTCTAGTTTCTTAGGTTATTATTCTAGCTAGGGGCTAGGAGGCTAGAACGCGACGACTCTGTTTAAGCTTGGGCCTCCTAGCTTGCATTACGTGATTAGATCACGTGACTATAAAAAGAGACAGCAACCTAGAAGGCGCTGCACTATATTATGTATAGACAAATAAAATATATGTCTATATTATACTCTAGAGACAGCTTAGTTAATTTTTAGTCAAGGGTTGTTAGTAGCTTTCTATAATTGTTGTTTATAGCTTGTCTTGTCTTTGCTCCTTCTAATTGCTCTAGCAGCAACATGATTCTATTACACGTATACTATAGATTAGCCTAGTACTTAACAAGAGACTATACTATAAACGTAGATTCAATGTAGGATCTAAGACTAAGATAGTTTTTCTAGCTAGGTAGGCATTTATACCCCTTCCTTAAGCTAAAAATAGGTTAATTTCGCTCTTAAAAGGAAGCTAGATAATAACAATTAGCATTAGCAATATAAATATAGAAGATAGAGTAACAGCAGCAGCGCACAAGCTAACAAGCCGCTATACTAAATAGGTACGTTATAAGCATTTATTAGGAGAGTCTTGGCATATAGATGTTAGAGGCAGCCTCTACCTAGACTACTACACGTATGCTAAAAGCTATTACGCTTACTAAATATGTTTTATGTTCTATGTTATATATATAACTATTAGATTACGTTTCTAGATTCTACACTTAGATTCCTAGAATCTAAAAATAAAGAACAGAGTTAGCCTTCTAGGTTTTTAATCCTAAACTTTAGTAACTAAATATTAGATTTAGTTTCTAGATTTCTAAGATATAAAAATAGAAAGTAAAGTTATTCTTTTAGCCTTTGTAGTTTTAAAGCTTATATAGTTATTCTCTTAAAATCTTAATCTAGCTTTACTTAGTAGCTAGCCCCTTCCTAGTATGTTAACATTTTTTGTTAAGAGTCCTAGCCTATAACTCTATAAGTAAGGGGGAATTTTTGCTATTTCTATTTATAGCCTAAGATGTCTAGAACACTAGCTAGGTAGATATATCTAATAGTGTGCGATTTAGTAGGGATTTTAATGCCCCTAAACTCTATTACTCTATTATAGGAAGATGCTTTCTAGTTGTTTCTAAAGAGAGAATATAGGATATAACAAAGAAGCACCTATATCTCGTATAGAGAGACGTTATATACTAGATCTATAAAGAAGACTTCTAGTAAGAACTAGAACAGTACTTTGTTACATTAAACAAATACACTTATAAGACATGTAAACGCCCTAAGGAGTCTTGCTCTTAACTAACACCTTCTATAAGAATAGGCGTTATAGGTAAAATATAGGCCGCTATTAGCGTAGACATAGCTAGGACGTTAAAGGAACTATTTAGCAGGCACATGCTGTTATAGAGGCTTAGGTTAAAGAGAGCAAAGGGGACACTATTATAGTCGCTATTAAAGTAGGGTGTCGTTAGGCATTCTATATAGTCTAGAGATAGCTTATTAGCTCTTAATTAGGCGTACTCTCTCTAGTCTTTTAGAATACTACTGTCTTATAGGATATTATGTTTATGCTAACTAGAAGTTATATCTCTATAACTAGTAGGGCGTACTTAAGCCTAATAGTGAAATAATTATATGCTAAGCAGGTGCTAACATCTCTATTCTGCCTACTCCTATAGTAGAAACTTCATGTTATTAGCATAATGCTTTTTAGGTGTAGTATTAAAGAGATAAGTATCTAGGCTATTAATAGAACCTTAGAACCTAAACAATTATATAAAATCCCTTTATCTTAGTAACTTAATTAAATAATGTTAGTAGCTATATTGCTAAGTCCTAAGGGTAGATCTTAGCCTAACTGTTTAGAAGGGCAGAGCAAGTATAAACAAACGGACAGCGGGTCAGCTGCGCTCGCTTTTTCCCCTTTATCTGCCTAGAAATAGACCTGCTAGATAGTATAAAGCATTTATTAGGCGCGATTGTTAGCAGGGGGACTAGGGGACTACATAATAGGATAGTAGATAGGTCTAGATTATCTAAGTCGCTATTAGCAGGCTTTCTGCTACTGTCCTATTAATTTTAATAAATCATAGCGCGCTTTAGAGATTCTAGGGATGTCTGCTAGAACTGTCTCTATTAAATTTATTTCCTAATAATATACTACTATGTTATAGACTTAACTACGCCCTGCTATGTTCTAACCTGCTATTGCCTAAAATAGAAACAAATTCGTCTATTTAAACATTGTCCTAATATGCCTATAGAAACTTTGTCTCGCCTATTAACTTTAATCTCTTACTACGTACTAGCTATTACCCTAGTAATAATAGAACCTATAAAAGTTTTAGCATCCCTAGATCTCCTAACTAGTCCTATACGTACCTCTAATGTTAAATCTCTACTTTAGTAATCTTTTAGTATTGCTACGCATAATAGCGTAGCTATATAAAGCCTTGTAGAAAAAGATCCTAACAGTAGTTATAATATAACTTTCTATAATTTCTAAGAAACATTTAATAGGAGCAAGACTAGCAATGCTTCTTACAACAGCTAGTGCTAGAAGCTAGCGTACAGCGCGCTTAGGGGCACATAGATAACTAAGAAAATACTTAGCAGTTTATGTAATAACTAGCTTAGAAGAAATTAGAAAAGAGATTATAGAAAAGAAAGAGGCATATGCTAGGAGCTACTAACTCTTTAAGTATGCTTATAAATAAACAAGCTAGAGCTTAATAGGCCGTGGCTATACTAGAAGGCATTTAAGAAAGCAGCCACGCGTTCTATAATAGCTATGCACTAGTTTATTAAGGCTAAGGTAATAATTCTTATGTTAATTTAGAGATATTAAAAATGTTAGTAATAGCATAGTTCTATGTTTAGACGTGTTAGAAGTTGCATAGCATAGTCCTATAATTAGTGTAATAGATCCCTACATGTTAGCTCTTATATCTAGAATACTAAAACTAGAAAGGCTAAATAATATATAGTTATTATACAAATAGAAAATAAAAAGAGGAAATGTAGGGCTAGGAGAGAAAAGGAGCACTTAAGCAGCACGTTTAGTTAAGAACTAAGGCCTACTAAATCGTTTAGAATTTATTTTTGTTAGAGCAAAAAAGTTAACCTTAATGCCCCTATAGTATATCTAGCTTATATATACACTATAACACACCCCCCTAGCTCTAATAAATAATAGTAAGCTAGAAATCGTTAAATAAATAGAATATTATACCTAAAACACTTTAAAAGGTCTAAAACAGACTTTATGTATTTTTTTAGCTAAATCTAAGTTCTGTCTATAGTAGGGCTTAAACTTACGTCTTGCTAAGGGTAGCGTTTTATATTCGCATTTAAAAAGGTGTTACATGTTAAGTAGGAGGAGGCTAGCATTAGTTTTTGTCTAAAGCTAATTATATTTTACGAAGTAGTGTGTAGGGGTTCTATAGACTAACCTACTATACTAAGCAATCTTATAGGCTTATAACTGTTAGAGCAAAAAGGTTAACTTTAATGCCCCTATAGTATATCTAGCTTATATATATACTATAATAATTTTAGAGAACTCTTTTCCTTTAAAGTTATTCCTGCTACTCTATTTATTTCTTTAAGTAATTAAAATTAACTCTAAAACTTAGCTCTTATATCTCCTCTACTAAATTCTAAAACATATTGTTGCCTTTATTATAAATAGGTCTTTTCTAAAGATTTATTACATAGTTAAGCATAGAGATTAATAAGTATAATAGAAGATTCTAAGAATCCTAGGAAAAATCTTATATTAACATTAAGTTTATAGAAATTCTAAACAGAGGACATTAGACTAAGCATTTAGCGTTGTTGCTCTAAGAGCTATATGTATAAATATATATACGTATTAGTCTATTAATAGTAATGCAAAAGTCTAAAACTACATAGGTTTAAACGTTAAGGCAGGTAATAGAGATTAGAATTAGAGAGAGAGTAGGAACCCTAGGTTAGAATTAGAAAAGGCGCCTGTAGCCTAGAGCCTAAGCAATTGCTTTACCTAAAGTCTACGTAGCGCGCGTGCTAAACATAACTATGTTAATTTATTAAATAGCTATAAAAACTTATTATGCTCTATAAATACTAAGACGTCTAAACATGCTTAAACTAGCTACTATAAATCACAAGTGTCTTTACAAAGCTAGCTAACACCTATAGCAGCCTCTATAACTAGGCGCATGTGGCAACCTAGGCATAAAACTGTTTCAAGTCGCGCGCGTGTAATGCATGTGTAACATTGCTATAAAGCTTATTTATACCTATTTACTTACTTTCTAAAGACATTAAACGTTACTATTAGGTCTAAATATCTCCTAGACTATTGCCTTATTCTTTTTCTTAATATGTTAATTATAGAGATACTAGAGTAGAAGGACAAGAAGTATAACAAACATAATTAAACCTATTCTAAGGCCTAATTTTGCTTTTGCTAGGAAACTATAGTAGGCAGGAGTGCCTTAGGTAGAGTGCCCTTAGGCGGGCTAACTTTAAGTGTTATGTTTTTTAGCGGCTATGTTTTATAGGGATAGTAGAGTATTTAGATTAGAGGAATCTTAGAGAGTAGCTATAAAAAGGAGCAGCGTATTAAGCTTTTATTCTATAACAGGCAGCTTAGTTTCTAACGTAGTAACTCTTTAAGCTTTAGCAGTTTTATTTTAAATTACTTAGGACATTTATCTTAATTTAGAGTTTTAATTCTAGGTTTTAATTCTAAGATTTAACTATTGTTCTTAATTTTTGTTTTTATAAACCCTATGTTTTAAATTTAGTTTTCTAAGCTATAGTTAGCTTTTTGTTAAGCTTATAGACTTAGGTAAACTACCTAGGTAGCATTAGATCTGCCCTACGTCTTATTATACTACGTTATAACTATAACTGCTCTATTTACGTCTATAAACTCTCTTCTCCTTAAACTCTAATATCCTTATCCTAAAATATATAGCTAACACTATCCTTATTATACTCTCTTACATAGATTACTTACTCTTATTTTTAGGTAGAGAGGGCGTACGTAACAGATAGAAATAGTAGTATAGAGGATCTAGGATTTCTAAGAGGCAATAGTAAGGCCCTATAACTTCTATTAGCATGCTAACTAATAGTTATAGTCTATTATATTTTATTGTTTATAGACTATAATATAACCTATTATTTACCCCTAAACAGTTGCTAACTACATAAAGTCTAATTAACAGATTTAGTATGTAAAGAAACTTAAAGAACATATAATTAAACAGTAGAGAGTTACATGTTATTAGCAAAAGCTAATAACATAGTTATTCTGCTATACGTAGAAAATAGACACGTAACAAGGCTCTAGGATAACGCTAAGCACTATTATCCTAGCAATAACAGTTTAAGTCTTATAGCTATTTATAGAATATCTAAGCCTTCTGCTAATAACATACTAGGATTAGTTTTAAGCTATAAAAACAAGCGTCTTTTACTTACGCCTTTTAATAACACCTACTGTTACAAGGACAACAGAACCTCTATCTTAGTGGCTAGGAAAAATCTCCCCTAATAACAACATGTTAAGGATTAATTTAGAAACAAAGGAAACAATCTATAGTATAGTAACACTATTTAACTTCTAGCAAACTTAACATCTAGGAGTACTTACACGCTATACTAGATCTAGGCTTTCTATAGTTATACTTTTATAGCTAACTACTACACTACGTGCTTAGATATATATGTTATTAGACTAGGAAACGTAAGTATAGTGTCTGTTAATAGAGAATCTTAAGTAAGAAATTAGTATTAGTATAATAGTATATTTAGAATAAATATAAACAATTATTAGGGCCTAAACTTATTCTCTTTGTAATTAGCTCTCTATAATAGCTATATACTCTAGTCGCTTATTAATAGCTAATATAGGTTAGTTTAATAAATATTAGTAGAAGCTAAATCTATATACTGTTATATATTAGTGTAAATTAATTAACATAACTAGAGTAGTTAAGAACGTAATCTTTATAGCAATAAACTTAACTTACTCTTATAACCTTTAATTTTCTTTTATTACATGCCTAACCTAGCCTAATCTCTTTAAGATAGTTATAAAAAGGTTGTTAACAACTTTAAAATACTACTTAATCCTTTTTTTAGTCTTATAATGCTTTTTAAGGGCTTTAACTAAGGAGCATAGGTTATAGCTATAACAGGCATACGCGCCTAGTGTAGAAGGAGTAGAATAATAGCTTAGAGAAAACAATGCGTAAGTGCGTTTCCCTTCTACTAGTTAATGCATGTTCTTAGTATATTTAGTATAAGTATGTTACATTTAGAAACTATGTTAAGGATTTAGAAACAATATATATAGAAAAAAGTAATTACTAAACAGGGCATAGCATAAGAGCTAACCTATTAAATAATAGCTCTTATATAATTTGTTTTTTTTAAGGAAACTGTTTTCTATTTATTAAATTTAAGTATATTAGACTAGACGTAGACATAAAAGAAGAAACTTATAGCAAGAAAACTAAGTAGAAAGTTAATATATAGTAGCAAATATCTACTTCTATAGCAGCTAAGATAGTATCCCTAAATAAATAGCTATATCTTTAAATTATAACTTACGTCTAGCTAACATCTAGAAGTACACTCCCTACATTATCTGTTTAAGTAAAAAGTAAGACAAATATGCTAGATAGTAGTAGGATAAATTTTAAGGCAACTTTTAGGCAGGGGCAAAGGTAGCAAGAATGTTTAGTATGTCTTTCTTATTACTAGTTAGGCTACTAGAAACAGCATCTATTACTAAACGTAGAGGTAGCTTAAAGGAAAGAACCTTTCTATAGCTAACAGCTTTATACCCTATAGCAGCTTTTAGACCCTAGAGAAGATATTAGCTATATATGCTGCATTAGGATATATATATTCTTATAACTAGGCGTTTAGGTGTAGTAATAGGCAGGCTAGAGCTTGGCAGGACTAGCAAAATTAGCTAATCCCTATAACAAGGAGCAGGTAGTACACGCTTGTAGCAGTATTTACTTATAGCTACTATAGAGTAATGCTGCTATACTTCTCTCCCTAGCTGTTAAGGTCGTGAGTCTACCCTAGAATTTCTTATGCTTGACGTAGAAGTATCTAGTCTAATATAATTTAAGGGTTATTAGAATAGACAGTAGGCAGGCTGTCTCTTAAACGCTTCTACTAGTTACATATGTACACTTGCTAACTTAAGTAATGCTAAACTAGCTTTACAGGCATTGTTTCTCTCCTTCTCTAGGATAGTAGGCATTTAGTAGTCTAGCAAAGATAAAGGCTAAATTATATAATTATAATAACGTTTCTTAAAAGTAACTAGATACGTTAACAAATTTGCTCCCTTTAAACTAAGGCCTTAGTTTAGATTACGCAGTGCTAAAATAATAGCTCTACTAGAGCCAATAGCAAGGTTTTCTAATATACGCTTCTATTCTCTACTTAGTAGCACGTAAGGTTGTCCTTTGCTACAAGGAAGCCTATTATACTCTATAGACTCTATACTTAGTAGTATATTGTTAGGCAATAAAGCTAGTAAAGCATAGGAAGCCTTTTTATGTTCTATCTTTCTTATTAGAGGAAATAATACTTATAATGTCTTGCCTACTAGACTTGTTAGGGTCTACGCCTTTATATTTTACTGCTATGTAACGTGTTAGACTCTAGATTTGTTCTAAGGACAGCGTTTAAGCTATGCTTAGCTTAAGAGTAGACAATTATTAATTTTAATATTATTATTATTATTTAATCTATTTACTGTCTATTTTAAGCTCTAGTAGCTTATGTAGACTTTTGCTATAGGATAAAACTTATGCGTAGAGAAAACCTTCTATATGCTATATTTACGTTCCCCTTACTTTTTGCCTATAAGGGTACTACGTTTTCCTTTTGTCTTAACTACCTATGTTGTTACACTTGCCCTTAGTAAAGGGCTTAAGAGAGAGGGAGAGAGAGAAAGTAAGAAAATAGGAAGAGAGGGAGAGGTATTTATATAAGGGTTAGTCTAGCAGTCTTTAGTAGCGTTACGCTAGCGTTGTGGTAGCGTTAGGGCAGCGTTTCTTTAAGGGTCTGTCTAGCCTAATAGTCCCTAGATCTCTTAGTATGTTACATAATTCTCTAGGGCTAAGTCCTAGGCTACTTTAAACTGTTTTAGAACTCTCTGCTTAAGTAACTATAAGGCTGTTGCCTTTGCTTGTTCTAGGTAGCCTAGGGCATCCTTTAGCCTTTTGTTACGTAGGCGTAGTAGCAGCGCGCTCTTGTTATATCTTATATAGTAAAAGATTACGTGTTTAACAGTTTGTTTATGCTACCTATAGGGGCATTCTCTAGAGATCCCTAGTACCCTATAGTGCGCTAGCTAGCAGTTAAGTCTAATTGCCTCTATGTAGAGCAAGAAGAGCGCTGTTAATTCTGCTTTTAAGAGGTCGTTGTATAGCTATTAAGAGCGTTTCGTCTATAGTTCTGTCTAGGTTGTTTCCTTCTTTTCTCTACCTTTATGTTTCTAAGCCTGTTCTTATTTAAGGTCTTGTCCCTGTTAGATTGCTATGTAGGTGCCTGTTTATAGTTGTCTAGTCTATTAGCTACGCGTTAAGTTGCCCTTAGCACGCTAGCGTTCTCCTTAGTGTGCTTGCCATTCGCATACCTAGGCGATAAGGTTGTCTGCTTTTGCTTTTGTTGCTTTGCTCTACGTGGCTAGGCGCGGCGCTGTTATATTGCTTCCTTGTTGTCTTAGTAACCTCTATATAGTTTATATAGTTTGCTAGACGTTCTAGTCTATAGCTCTATGTTGCTTAATTGCCTATTAGAACGCTTATGTCTTAACCTAGAGGGAGAGCAGGGCTATGCCTGCTTCCTGCTTAATAGCTACGCTTGGGGTACCTTTGTATGCTCTAGTAATCTGCCTAAGACATTTCTTCTGCGTTTTTAGAAGTAGCTCTATTATGCTTATAGCTGTTAATCCTCTGTTAAGTTGCTGTCCCTATACCTACGCTCTGTATATTATTGCTAGTTATACTACTGCTATATAGATAAGTTTTAACTATTACATTAACAGGCCCTACGTTAATGCTATAATGCGCGCTATCACGTTAAATAAGCTCTTGCTATTCTATGCTGCCTTTTAGGTATGCTCCTTCTATTATAATTTTAGGTCTACCTATATGCCTAAGATCTAGATAGACTTTATACAGAGCTCCGCCTTATCTCTAGCAATATAAATAGTACTCGCTAGGTCCTCGCGTTGGCCTCGCCTCCTAGTAAAGTGCATGAGCTAGTACTTGTCTAGGGCGAACTTAGCTCTATAGCGCTTTGCCTATGCTACGCACTTGTTATAGCTATAGTAAGTCTCTAGCAGTTGTTTGCTGCTATGTTTTCCTAGGCTACTAGCGTAGTGTTGTTAACAAATCTAAATCTAAATAAGTTATTGCTTCCTAGTTATTTAAATTCCTCTAGTAGCTCTATAATAAAGAAGAGGAAGT
>MCFA01000348.1:0-31383 GCA_002105025.1 Clohesyomyces aquaticus
ATGAGCCTTGTGGGAAGTCCGGGTGAGCATAGCGTTTTCCGCCTGCGAGGAGCCGCGCGCCGTGGGAAACAGCGTCCTGGATTAGGAATTCTAGGTTGGTGAAGTTGGCGGAGGAGATGGAGGCGCCGACGTCGATGGGAGGGTCGGATGGGGATGTGTTGAGGATTGAACCGGGGCGGAGGGCGCGGATAAGGGGTGTGAGGTGGTCGATTAGTTTTTGGTAGACGGTTGGGAGAGCGATGACGCGCTCGAGGCCGATGCAGTTTTGGCCGGCGGATTGGAACGTCCCGCGCATGAGGATGCTGGCGACGCGTTTGAAGTTGCTGGCGGAGAGGTCGTCGAGGATGATGGCCGGGTCTTTGCCGCCTAGCTCGACACATACGGGTATGAGGGCTTTGGCGGCTGAGGCGCAGACGTGGTGGGCGACAGGACGGGAGCCGATGAAGGTTATGTGGGCGATGTCCGGGTGCGAGGTGAGGTGGTTGGCGACATTTGGCCAGCAGACGACGGATTGGACGAGGTCGGGAGAATGGCCACAGGCGACGAGCGCGGATGTTGCGATGGAGCTGAAGTAGCCGCTGGACCAGGCGGTGGCTTCGGAGCCCTTTACGATGATGGCGTTCCCGGAGAAGAGAGCTGCGATTATGGGGGAAATGAGGTTGTGAAACTGTAAACATCAGAGTCAGGGGGTATCGAACAGGACGTAGAATAGGCTTACGGGATAACTACAATTGTCAGAACCTAGACCTAGCAAAGGGTAGAGACAGACTTACTTCCAGCTCACACAAGCCGCAACGACGCCCAATGGCTGCCAGATCACCTCGTTCCATTTGTACATCATGAGGAAGTTCGTGGGCCTGCGTTCTGGCTTCAAAGCTTCCTCTCCATGGTCAATTGTCCACTTGAGCTTCTCTGCTGTCACAAGAATCTCTCCCAGACTCGCGTCAACCATTGTCTTGCCAGAGTCAAGGCACGCGACACGCGCGATTGTCTCCTGGTTCTCAAGGACGAACCTAGCTTTGGGTTACTCAACATCCAATTCGTTTTAAAGGAAGGCCGTACTTCAACATGGTCTGTAAGACTTTCCGGCGCTGTGCAAACGTTGTCTTCGCCCATTCTACCTGCGCTTCCTTGGCTTTGGCTATGGCGCGGTCGATGCCGTCGGGGGTGGATGGGTTCACGCGGCCTAGGGCGGCGCCGGTCGCAGGAGCGTAGCATTGGATAGCGGAGGATCCAGCCACCTATAGTGTGGTCAGCTAACATGCTCCAATGACTATAAAACCTGATATGTACCTTCAGGGTAGGCTCCTCAAGAATCCCTCCCTGCCAGCCGGGTTGGATCTGCGTCGGTGGGGTGACATTGTACGAAACCGGGGCCTCGTAGTCTTTCTTTAGCAGGAGGTAGAGGCAGAAGAGAGTCGCGGTTCCAATTGCACCGAGAACAAGAAGATTGAAATCCTCGAGACGCTCCATGGCGGGCGATGAGGTTCTCGTGGTCGAGGTCCAAAATTATCCAAAGAGGAAAGGCGCAGACACAGACGGCGGTCCTGCTCCGGAGCATGCCGGGTCAGATACGGAGCAGTCATTCAACCTTCCTAATCAGGAAGGTCGCTAGCAAAAGGTGTCGATTTACCAGACAATAGGACGGCCTTGAAGTGAATCTGTTTAGAATTTTTCTAGAATCACACACGGGCCATGTGTGGCGAGGTGGTCAATCTGGCTCCAAAAGAATAGGATACATAATTAACTAACGTATTACACCACCGAACCGGCCAAAAAATCTTGGCAGAAAACACATATAAAAAACGTCTATGCAGAACTATATATCTCTATAACTACATATTAGAATTAGCTAAAAATTTAATAGTAGACTACTATATACTATAATATTATAATGCTAGAATATCTAAGCTCTAGCTTATGTAATACTAGAGATAGTAGAAACGTGGGGGCTAAAACTAAAATTTCCTTAATAGCTATATAATTACATAAGCTAGAGCTCTAGTATTCTAGATTAACAATAAGAACCTAGGTGCAGCTCTATATTAAAATTTTTAGCTAATTCTAATATATAATTATAGAGATGCACGGTTCTGCACAGACGTTTTTTGTATGTAAATTTTTTGGCCGGTTCGGTGGTTTGGCCGGTTCGGTGGTGTAATACGTTACGTGGTGAAACTTGCAAACTTGAAACTTCCTATTTGGGACGCACGTGGCGGAAAGTGTCGATTGGAGTGACGGTAGGCCTCGCGCCTGTGGGTTGTTTCTGACCTTGGAAACTTCTGGTTGGGTGGCACGTGGCACGTGGCAGAAAGTGTTGATCACAGACAACGGCCTTCAGAACATACCGAATATCATATCTCCAGTAAAGTATCCGGGTCAACACGATAGTCTATTCGTTGAGCGCTGATCAACTCCCCGTGGCCACATCGAACCATAGCACTACAACAATATCATCTGCAGCATCCGTCGTGTCTCTTTCGGCGAATGACAAAGTGAACTCCTGTCCTAGCTTGATGACGCCTTCACTGGACTCCCCAACTAGCAACCCCATATCCCCCTCGGCAAGAGCCACATCAACTCCACCAACAACCAAAACCACTCCATCCTGTATCTGTTCTTCGCTATATCTTCCTTGAACATACCACGTCGCCTTCTTCACGGTCGCTAGTCTCTGTCCCGATGTTGCAAAGAAGGGCAGATGACCTTGACCAAACACAATCCGTGCCGCGTTATCCCTCTTCAACGCCCACCACTCCCCGACCATTTGCTTTGAGAGTCTGTATCCGACTCGCGGCCCTTTACGCCCCTCTTCGGCTTCAACTTCTGCTAGCAGCTGCAGCAGTGCGTCCTCTACCGCACCACGGAGTCCGGATCCGCCATCTCGAGATGTGTATCCGATGTGAAGTACTGCGTCGGAGATGCTCCCGTAATCAAATTGTTGGATTTTGGGAAGCTCCAAGATCCACGAGCCAACGGCGCCTGCACCTTCGAATGGGAGGTATCGCTCATCGTTGAGACGCAGGCTGAGCATACCGCTGTCTGCAGAGCCGGTAGATGTCACAATAGAAGTCGTGCTTGTGCCCACGTTGTACACGAAACGAGGGTCACCGCCGGCTGGTGACTCGCGGTATCTTTCCAAGGGAGTGCTGCCTCTGGTTGCGGGTAAAGAAGTAGCGGAGCGATAACGATTTGACGCGAGAGTCAATTTTGCAGTTAGCGATGTCATTGGTCCTACGACGCAGGGGAATGAGATGGAGACGGTCTTTAGTCGACGGAGGTAATGGCCAGGGCAGTCGAGGTCGAAGACAGCTTCAGGAACAGAGAAGGTACAGCGGCCGGTAGTGCGGAGAGAGAGAAGTGCAACAGGATCCATTTGCGCCAGAGATAGGTTCTTGGTAAGTTCGAATTCGCGTTTGTTGCCGTCTAGATAGGCGGTCTCGAGGCGCTTGATGTCGTACATGAGATGCTCTCCAGAGGTGAGTCCTGAGCGTAGGTCGTCCCAGTGACCATAATTGATCAGAGAGGCGCTTTGGCTATAGTCAGCGAGCTCATGAGAGAAACAACGTTCAGCCTTTTTGGCTAGACCAAAGGCCATTTGATAGGTCTGGAAGAAGATGGCGGATATCCGCTGCGCGTTCCATGAGTAGAGCTCCTGACTTGTGTACTTGTCTCGAAGATAGTCGCCCGTCTTGCCAGTCGCCTCTATGTTCTTATCGTGAGCTGCGAGATCCTTTTCGAGCAGTGTCTGATGCGTCGTGGCCGCTACCTTCTGGGCTTCGAGGTGTTTCCCATCAAAGTCGGCCAAGGCTTTTTGAAATCCGAACTCGAGACTGCGACGGAGAACCGCGCTCATCATCTGAAGTCTAGATGCTGAACTCAAAGCATTTGCCTTCTTGCTCTGATATATAGAAGCCACAGAGCTTGCTGACCCGGCAGCGTTGCCCCCACCCATCGATATACTCGCAGAGGGGCTGCCGCCGAAACCCGCGATACCGACGGAGAATGTGGGCACTACATGAGCTGCCGCAGACACTTTGTGCGAGGTCTGGATCGTGCCCTCAGTGTCATCAGAGGAACTCTGCATAGCCTGGGCGAGCATCTCGAGCGGATCCATGTTCATGTCCTGCATTGTTTTGTAGTAACTTGACCGGGACGCCGCCGTATTTTTGGCCGTTTCGATAGTCAAAGTCTGCTCTTTTGCTTCTTCGATGGCCTTTAGTTTAACTTGCCGTACTTCGTTCAGAACTTGGATCTCCAGGTCGGATCGCAGGCGAGCCAGTCCTTCGGCATCACGGGCTTGAAGCATGCCCAGAAGGGACTGACCGAGACGCATAACGTCTCCAGTCAATGACATGGCGCGGTCGATCATTACAGAGAATCTGTAATGAGGAAGTGGGGATGAGAACCCTTGCAAGATGTTACCAAGGCTTGCTCCTGATGCTAGAGCGCCGACTAAAGCTGCCGGGTCGATTGGAGGGGCCGTCAGCGCAAGAGAGACAAAGTTTCCGTTGATGTCCTGGCTATGTCGTATTTTGAAAAGTCTGTCTTCTACTGTGTCCCAGTGTTCCATGATAGCTTCATTGGGAGGTATGTCAAAGTACAGCAAATGCAAAGGTACATCGGGTAGCTCGTCACCGTGGTGAGGGAGGTCACCGAGGTCCGGGATCAAGTCTTCGAGATCAAGCAACGCGTTTCCGAGGACATCAACGTCGCTTTCCAGCTCATTGTAGGTCCGCACTGGAGTTTCGACCGCCTTTGCGACTTTCTTTGGACGCGGACCAAGAATTTTCGACGCTGTCATGTACAATTGAGATGCTTGGGTAATGGACTCTCTGGTGAGCTGTCGGAACAAATTGTCTCCCCAGTCGATGTGCAGCTTGATGTACTTAAGCACCACAGCAATCTGGAATGCAACAGGGCGTGTTCTTGCTACGGCATGAGGACGGAATGGATGGGCTCGCCAATTCTGCACCCACAACTTGAGCCTATCTTCCAATGATGTTCCATCAGGGTGTTGCGCCACGCCTTCCAGCATTTGTCCCAACAGCTGATCAGTGTAGTCCGCCAGAGAAGTCTTAAAAAATGGGTTCGTGATCCAGTACTTCTTCTGTGGCGCGGTCGCCTCTCCATCGGGATCAGCCAAATCATCTCCTTGAGGGTTGAAGATGAAGTGGTACCACTTCCGCGCTTCCTCAAATTGCTGATCCTGTGCATAACGAGTTGCGATCTCGAATGGAAGATGGAAGAATAATTCCCAGTTGTACATTGAATACGAGCCGCCAACACTGAAGTCAAGTTCGTCTCTTGGAAATGGTTTCGACACCCTGTCATTGGGAGCATAAGAGTTTTCGAAGTTGAAGGCTCCCACTTTCAATTGGGTCTTCCGGGAGAGCATCCCTTTCATGCCATCTCCGTATAGAGCGGAACGAATGGGGCAAATGAGGGGATGGAAAAAATTGAAGACGTCAACCTGGCGAGGGCGGAGTTGGTTTTTGACCGGATCAATGTAGACGTCGAGGAGCTCCTTCTTGATTGATATATACTCTTTGTCGGTTTCGACGGCTTGTCGCAGAAGTTGGAGCGTGGGGTATTTCCCACTGACGTATAGGTCAATATAATTGCGTGCCAAATTGACACCGCGATTGAAGATGTCAAACGTCTCCATTGCTGTTCGAATGTTCGTGTCTCCTTTAGCGACCGATGTGTACCCGGGACGTAAGAAATAACTTCTCAAGGAGCTATCGGTGTAGAAATATGGCAGATAAGTGCCAAAGGGAACAGCAATGATGGCTGTCTCGGTGTACTTGATCGACTCAGACTTGCGCCGAGCAAGACCGTAGAGTTGAAGAGCAAATAGTGCCTTGTCAATCTCCGTGACAACCATTGGATGCGCGACCGAGAACCGCCCTCGCGTTTTCCCAAAAACATCCTTTGTGCTCGTAGTATCGAGGAGCTCGAGGATAGACAGCGTTGCCGCAGAGTTGTTGGAGAGTTTTCGATCTTTCCGGAACACGTCCGAGAGGAGTTCGCTGTTCTCCACTACAGGATACATCTGGTATGGGAGCCTGTACGCGACTGGAGAGCTCGCAAATCTTCTCGAAGCCTGGGCTACAAACGGCTCTGGACGAGCTTTGCATCCGGTAAGACTAAAAACGGCAAATGTCTTCCACGAGTTTTTGACATTATTCTTCTCATTCGACTCCTTGTCCAGCTCGGATAAGACGATGACGTCCCCAGGATTCTCCCCAATCTCAACGTACCACACGGCGAAAGTTTCCTTCAGGTCGTCTGGAAACTCATTTGCGGGCTTGAATCCGGCGCTGGGCCAGTACACACCACCCTCGGAGGTTAGCTTCTCGGACCATTTCCCAGTCGAAGGACTTCGCTCGCTGACAGCAAGTTGAATCATGATCCGCTGACTGACTGGCTCTCCCGCAACAGGTTCCGCGTTGTCACTGTTAACACTGTCATAAGTTGGTACAGAAGGAGGTGTATTGATTTGCTTCGTGTCCGGCTCGGTCACAAAGACTGGCCAGGCGATGGTGAGACGATTGTTCCTGTAAAATGCACACAGCCGATTCCCGGTAACTTCGACACCGTCAATCCTTTCCCATGGGGACCACAGACTATCGAACTCCAACGTTCTATAGTACAGCTCTGGTGGATCGCCACGAGTCCTCGCAAAGACATGCTGGATGCTTCGGTTGGTGTCGTAGAATGATGTCAGCACTTCCATGTTTGCAATGCGTTCCAGACCTTCCAAGTATTTTGCTGTGGCATTCTCGACGGACTCGGTTGTCAGCTTGCTCTCTTGTAATTTAGACTCTGTGGCTTTGTAGAGCTCCGATTTGTCGTCTCGAAGTTGTGGCTCAATGTACAACTCCGGCCAGATGAAAACCTTTCTGTTGGCCTCCCAGACGCGATATTGTGACATTTCTGTCCAATGATCCCAGCCAGCATCGCCTGCGACGATTCTTGAGGGCTCAAGCCCCATCAAGAGTCTCTGAGCGAAAAGCTGAACGCTCTGGTGCGCCTGGATGATGCGAGATGTGAGTGTTTCAGATCCCATCTCCACGTCGATCAGCAGTCGTTCGGAAATCTCAACGGGAGATGAAATTTCCGGTTTGCTATAGGCGAGAATAAACGCGAGAAGTGCGTCTCGCTTCTGTATTCTCAACTTGTCGTAGATCGTCCTCAATGCACCGAGCCATTCAGAGTCTTCGTATTTTGCCTTCAAAGCGTCTCGAATTTTCAGAACGGAAGCAGGATCGAAATCACTGCGGGTGGCGAAATTGATGACATCGAGTGGGGGTAAACCGATCCTGCGAACCATCTTTGCTGCTTCTCGAAGTTTACTCAAGACGTTGAAAGTCTTGAAAGAGTCTTTGGTGAAGTGAAAGTGGGCGCAAAGAACTCCGATATGGTCTGTCGGAACTCTTGCAAGGGTTGAGAAATAGCCCTGAATGTCGCTAAGCTGGAGCGAACTGTCGGTTACCCTTTCGAGAAGACCGGCGAGAGTATATGGCTTAGAGACGTCTGTCAAGTTCTTGACTGGCGGGAATTCTGGCTTTGTTATGGCCTTGACCATGGTCGCGAAATCAATCCAGGCTGCCAGTGAGATGGCGTGAGAGCCCTTGAACGGAAGATTGCTGATGTCGGGCCACCCTAGAGCAGCTGAGTTGTTCAGAATCCACTCCAACTGAGTGGGCTTGAGAGCAAGTCGCTGGATGACCCACGAGACTCTACCCGCTTTTTGTAATGCCTTGTATTGAGCTTGGAAATTTGGGTCGTCTTCGGGGATTGCAGCTGTCAGGGGTTCCAGCAACACTTGCAAAGACGCCATCTTGTCCACCAAGATGGTGACATTGTCTTTAGGAAGGCCCAGAAGGTCCACCAGGATTTGAATGAGATCTGCGCGATGCTGGACAGAGGCAAAATACGAACTTAATCGATTGGCAAGGATCTCGGTAAATCGCTGCTTACTCTCGTCCCCGGAGCTAATAATGGCAGCATCATAAGCTGACTCGAGCGCGGTAGTGTCTCCGAGGATCTTAGTTAAGGTTGATTTCATGAGTTCTCGAGCTTGATTGCTAGTCAATAGCCAACTTAGCAGCCTGTCAAACTCCACGAGCACATTCCGATCAACAGCCCGAATTTGAGCTAGTAGCGCAAGTACAGCAGGCTTGTTCTCCGATGACGACATATTTTCATCAATAGCAGTCTTGAATTTCAGACCCGTTTCGGTATGTTTCTGTAGAATTGACAATATAGCAGCACGTATGGTACCATCGCCCAGGTCATAAGCAGAGGATGTCCCAGTTGGGTCTTTGAGAATTGAAATCAGCTCGGCCGCTGTGTATTGAAATATTTTGAGGAAGCTGACGATATCGATGAAGCTGCTGAGGTTCGAAAGCGATGCGAGCGGTTCAATGCGGCTGAGATATTCAATCAAAGATAGGTCCTTCACGCCAATATCGAGACGCTTGGCGAGTGATGACATTGCATAGACAGTAGATACGTTGGTGAATGACAACTTTGTATCATCGAGCTTCCCGATTAACGTGGAGACGTCTTCAGCGGACAACTTTAAACATCGAGCAAGGTAGCCAACATGAGTGGACATTGTTTCTGTGACTGAGGTCTTAGAGAGGTTGACCATCTGAAACGCGGGATCAATCTCTCCGTTCTTCGATTCGTCGAGAAATATGGATTCGTAAGTCACAGGGGTGGCTCCAGATTCACCAGTGTGCCCCTCTATAGAAAGTTCACCCATCAAGTCCAGGACGTCGTGAATAGTTGTCTGGATCGGAGACGAAATACTCTCCGCTATCGCGGCCAGTGAGGAGATCTTGGTAATTGAAATTGGCGTCAGGTCATCGTCGCCAATCTTTTCAATTCCAGTGGCGCGGTCAAGCGCCGAAATGGTCCAAGACGCATCCTTCTTTAAGGCGTTGAAGAGTCTCAAGAAGCGATGAATTCGATCCAGAGCGGCCAGGTCAAGATTGCTAATGCTCTTTTCGGAGAGCGAACAGGATGAAGTTTCATGTTTAATGAACATGTGGGCAAGCACTCCAACTGGTGGCGAAGGCACCAGCCCTATTTCAGGAGGGTTCAACCAGGAGATACAAGCAAGCATTTCCTGTAGATCCTCGTATGATACTCTTGCGGAGTCCACAAAGTTCTGGACATTGCTTAAAAAACCGACCGTGTCAGGAGTTGCCGTATTCCAAAACCGCTCCTGTTCGTCCTCGGCCTCTGTCGTGATCAATAATCCATCCTTGATGCTCAATGTGAGAACCTCGAGAGCGTATCTGTACTCTGAAGCGGCATTCCCAGTTTTGAATACTCGGATGAGGTTCTTCCTCGGCGTACCAATCTGTTCTAGATATGCCCTGGCTTCTTCCATGTTCAAAGCAAAAGGTAAAGAAGGGAGATACTCGCTGTCGGCCAACCTCTGATATGCCACGGGGTTGATATATGCTGGAATTGCCGCTAGAGATGCGGAGTCGAGATGAGATTGTCGGAGAATTGTGATGCTCCAATCAGGGGAGGTCGGGCTCGAACGGTGGAGCAAGACAATAGACTTTACGTCTCTGGCAGTGAACGCACCATTTCTGTCAGGCCCGAGCACTCTGGACTTGGATGTGTAGCCTAGGTGGAGGTCTTCATTCAAAATGGCCAGCAGATCTGCTCCGATGGGTCCTTGAACGGGTGAGCCTGTGTAGACTGCCGGAGACGCTCCGTCTCTTGCAACCATGTCTTCGAGCAACTCACAGACCAGGTCAATGTAAGGGAGAGTGGTGTTGGTATTTTCACAATCCAGGTTCAAGTTTCCAAGGTCTGCCCTCCTTGACAGCAGGATGTCTAAGGCACGAGCCGTGGTGTTTGGGTGGGCAGGGTCAATAACGTTCCTCGCGGCTAGGAAGCCAAAAACATCGACCAGATATGCTGCCGGGCTAAGAATTGTCTTACAATCCTTGCAAGCACACATATCCCCACTGCCAAAGAGAGATTTTAGAGTCGGGAATTCCTTTCCAAGCCTTTCCAATCGTTCAGGAGGGAGAGGGGGCGAGAGCCCTGCAGGTAGGAGAGCATTAGAAAGGCCGTGTAGTTGACCAGCGAGAAGACCAGCAGCGATATGAACATTTTTTGCTTTCGCAAAGATGGTGACTGCTTCAGCTGGAGATATTGCTCCGCCTTTCTGCGCGGCTTTAATGAAGGCGGTCTGGTCAAGCCGACTGACTGCTCCACTACAACGAGATCAGCATGAATCAACTCACACTGCCTAAATTGTATAAGCTTACGCTGAGTCTATCTCCATTTCAAGGAGGGCTTGGGTTTTGTCGAAGGCTGGTGCAAGTTTAAAAACTCGTTGGACTACTCTTAAATCTCTCGGAACAGGACCCGATTCAACTGGATCCCGGCCGGCAAGGTCAAAGTCAGGGTTTTCGTCCATGAACTTCAGCAGCCTAGCGCCGTCGACGGCGGCTTTCCCTTTCCCTATCAACTTTCCTTCTCCCTGACTCTTTCTTCTGAGCGATTCCAAAGCCAGGTCAGTGGACGACGATGGTTGACGCAGGTGTGCTCGAAGACCTGCAGCAAACGAACTAGTAGGAAATTGCTTCTCCAAGTGATTTGAGAGAGCAATAGTCGATGCTTTGACATCTTCATCTGTTGCGTCTTTTCCTAGCTCTCTTCTAACGTGCTTACTAAGGGTTTCCTTGTCTACAAAAGCCACGTCCTGTGTTGATCTCAAGTGTTTAGACATGACAGATCGGAGGACATCAGATGATCTCCTCCTTGGCTGCGGTTCTTGCGGAACAGTATTCCCTTGCGGGGGCTCTGCAGCTATCAAAGATGCTTGTTGCGGGGTTGCGTTCGTCGGCCGCAGGGCTTCAACAACCTTCAAAATGAAGCCCACGATATCCCCATGCACATCATCCAAAGCCATAACGTCCAACAATGCTTTGGCATTACCACTGCGAAGGAAATTCCATATCAAGGCCCAAAGCCGGTCCTCCACGCTTGGCTGCCGGATGATCCAATCTTTTGCGGGCCGCCGTAAACGTTCAAATACCTTGGACACATCATAGCGTTCAAAGGTTCTGTCTGGCACTAGAGCCTTCCGTTCAGCCTCCAAGAGAGAAGCTTTAATATGGGAGGCATCTTGAAGTGCGAGTTGGAAGAGAAGGGGCTTGATTGATGTTGTCAAATCCGGGTTTCCCACCCCAATGTTGGCCTCGTCGTAAGCAGCAAATGTTCTTTGAGCATCCGTTGCGAGCAAGCCGTAGAAGACCTCTGGTGGCGCCTCAATCTGAAGCTCCGAGCGTGCAACTTCGGAAAGTCGGTAGGACAACACCATTTTCGACACTTTGGTGGCATCGCCAGGGAAGGACGGCAAAAGCTGGAGGTACTTCAAGTCGTTTGCCTTCTCGTCGTCACGTAGTCTTGTGATCCTCTTGGCCAAGTCATGAGTGGCTCCAGACCGTTCCACGGATTGAGAGGATTGCGAGGAATGATATGGCTTCTTGCCCTGTAGCGGAGGTAGGACAACATCTAAGGAAGAAGCAATCTGTGAGAACTCGTCCGCTCCTGGTGCACTTGACGCCCTTTGTTCAAGATTGATATCAAATATTGTCAGTGCAGACGCGTTGAAGACAAGATCCTCCAAAGGAGTGTTGAAGACTGCAATTTTCCCCCGCGGTTCGAAAACAAGAACAGCAAGGGTAGGTTCCCGCTCTGTCGAACGGGAAACGGCGGTCCTTGGAAAATGGGCAAAGAAGTAACCGTTCCGATCCGTCGTAGTAGTAGCTAGACCGATTTCGGGGCCGAAATCCCTATCTAATATCTCCACTCGCTGCTTCAAGGCAGGGGAACCATCCCGGAATTTGACCTTGCCCGCTGCAAAATAACTTGGAGGACGAGGCAGCGAAACGCCTATTTTCAGCAGATGGGTGTACAACACCGCAGCGGTCTCTCTATCCCAGACTCCAGTCGGTCCAGAAGGAAGATTTTTGGCCAATTTCGTTTGCGCGATGATTAGAGCTTCTCGCGTCCGAATGCCAAAGACGGCGTTTGCAACCTCCTCAAGAGGAATGGAGCTGGGATCAGATTCATCGTCTCGAAGATAGAGTAGGCAGGTATGAACAACAGATACTGCAGGGCCACTCGATCCCACTCGGAGCGTTCGAAGCCATGTCTTTTTGATCTTGTCGCCCAAGGAATCGAAATCCGACATGGTGAAGGCCACCCCGGGGTTTGAAGGAACAGGGATGGTTTCTTAAAATTGTGGATGCGGACTAGATGAATTCACTCAAAGTTGTTCAATGGTGGAACTTGAGGAATACCGGGGCCCAGATTGATTTTGCGTCCATGGGTGTCCAGAGAGTCTCATCCATCTTTGCAGAAACACATGGAGGGGGAATGAGAGATGACGTTCAGCCGTAGATGCAAGGAAGCGAAAGTGCAGCTTTAGCTCCAATCTGATTGGGCCACATTCAATCGGCCAAGGCTAGCTGAGATCTCAGCCGAAGGAAGAAGAAAGCGGGGTCACAGAATACGCAGCTTCCCGAGGTCAGCTCCAATTCTGATTGGCAACTTCTGATCAGCCAAGATCACTTGAAGTCTTTGCACCACAATCTCTTCGACGATGGCGTTGTCTGGGCGGTCAAAGCACATGACCCCTCTTTCAAGCTGGGTTTGACGTACCCCAAGTTCGCCAGGTCTTTTCGCAGCCCGTTTTCACGCCAGCTAAGTGAACCTACCATGGAGCGTTATCAGGCATTGTTCAATCGAACTTCACAAACTTCTGATCCAACAATTTCAGGGGGTTTTCTGAGAAATGATCGTGCGCGAGGAACAAGTCTCAATGAGAGTGACGGCTTTCCAGGAAATGGACCTTCCGGGCACCCACCTTCGGGAAACCTCGCCAAGAATCAGGATGAAAGCGACAACAATCCACTTGGGGCAAGCCCTTCTCTTCCGAAACCTGGAGGAGCAATCGCTTCGATGAACGAGAAATTTTCTGTTCATCCCAGCTTGGGAACTTGCTCACTGGCCATTCCAATTCCGTCTTCTGGGCTTGGAGCTCGAGCGGGTGTCTATCCCACTCTCTCCCTCACTTACAGCAGCGGATCAGGGAATGGGGCTTTTGGAATTGGCTGGTCGCTTGGACTTGGTAGTGTTACTCGCAAATCGGAGAAGGGGATTCCCACTTACCGTGACAACGAGGACATCTACATGCTCAGCGGCACTGAAGACCTTGTGCCTGAGCTTCGGTACAATGAGGAAAGCTCGTCATGGTATCCAACTCCTGTCTCCGAGAAGACAATCAACGGTGTCTCATACACGGTCCAGCGATATCGTCCTAGGGTCGAGTCCGACTTCGCGACCATCGAGAAGTGGGACGCTGTTTCCGGGATCAATTCTCATTGGAGAGTCATCAGCCCAGGCAATGTAACAAGCACGTATGGTATGACACCGGAGACCAGGATTTCGGATCCCAATGAACCTGCCCATGTCTATTCTTGGCTCTTGGATTCTGTGACAGATGGTAATGGTACCCGGTACATTGCTGTCTATAAACCAGAAACTCGGCAGGTGTCTTGGACCCAGATGGAAATCCATTTAATCTTCACGAAGCCAACCGCACACCAGACTCGAGGCTGCAAACAAGTATCTCAAGTCAATCAAGTACGGCAATTTGACCAGTACGCAATCGCCTGAATATCGAGGTGATGATGAGCAACATTGGATGTTTGAAATCGTTCTGGATTATGGTGATCATGGAACCATCTCTCCGCTTCCAGAAGACAACGCAACTTGGCCACTTCGAAAGGATCCATTCTCGAGTCACCGTTCCGGATTCGAGCTCCGCACGTACCGCCTGTGCCAGAGAGTCCTGATATTTCACCATTTCCCCGACGAACCAGACGTTGGTGCTAATTGTCTGGTCAAGGCAATGAATCTCACATACCGCAATGAATTGCCCACTGATGATCCAAAGCTTGGAAATTCGCGCGGCTCACTTCTGTCTCAGCTCCATCTTACTTGCTACAAGAGAATATCAAACTCCCTTGAGTATATGGAAGCCTCCATGCCTCCTATCTCGCTTTCATACACTCCCTGGAAAGTTGAAATGCTGGTCCAATCCTTGTCATCAGACCAGATGGCAGACATGCCCTGTCCTGGAGATGGGACATCAAGCCATTTTGTAGATCTGCACGGAGAGGGGATCCCCGGAATCCTAGTAAATGACGTTGGTGGGAACTGGTATTATAAAGAGCCTCTCGGCAACGCAGCGTACGGTCCAGCAACACCGGTTCCGAACATGCCATCATTTTCCAGCTTGAACAGCTCACCGCCCCGGATGTTGAGCCAATTGCTTGATATCGATGGTGATGGCATTGCGGAGTTTGTGGATCTCACTGCATCCAATAAAGGGTTTTCAAGGATTGCAGCTTGGGAACCACCGGGCAAGCCACCTTCCCCTTCTACACCACCAACTCCTGACGGCCTTGAGGACTTGAACCAAACCTGGGAACCTTTCGTACCCTTTGAATCATTTCCCATGAGAGATTGGTCCGGCTCAGACACAACATGGGTAGACCTTACCGGTAACGGCACCGCAGATCTACTGGTACCTGGTGACATGTCACTGGAGTGGCACCCCAGTAAAGCAACAAAAGGCCTAGGTCCGCTACAAGGTGGGTCATTCTACTCAAGTGGTGAAGCCGGACTCAAGCCCATCTTCTCTGAGCGCGACAATGCTATTGTTGTGTTCACCGACATGACAGGCGACGGCCTGGCCGACTTGGTTCGAATCGACAACTTCGGAGTGTCATACTACCCAAACATTGGCTACGGCCGATTTGGAAAAAAGGTTGCTATGGATCGGGGCCCGACCTTCGACTCGGTGGATGGTTGGGATCCTCGGAGAGTGAGATTGGCAGATATCGATGGGACAGGTACGACAGATTTTATTTATCTGTCTCAGAATGGGGCCATGATATTCATGAACGAGTGTGGCAATGCTTGGTCACAACCAATTTCGTTACCTTCCTTTCCCTCAAGCGAACTCGACGCCTACGACTGGTCGAAGGTAGAAGTGGTTGATCTGCTAGGGACGGGAACTGGTTGCCTCACGTGGACATCATCCCTAGGCCCAAACGGACGTAAAGAGCTTCGATTTATCAATTTATGCCAAGGAAACACGCCCAATCTTCTCCAAACAATTAGCAACGGCTTTGGTGCGTACACCACAATCGAGTACGCGTCCTCGGTCAAATTCGCTCTTGCGGACAAAGCAAGTGGTCACAGATGGCGCACTCTCATGCCGTTTGCTGTCCAGGTTGTTGAGAAAAGCTTCACCGTGGACAAAATTAGTAGAACCTACGGTTCTGCAACGAACAGTTACCACCATGGATTCTACGATGCGAATGGCCCCTCTGATCGCGAGTTTAGAGGTTTTGCTTGCGTTGAAACGAGAGACACCGAGTCGTTTGAATCCCTAAACCAGTTCGCTCAGAGAGAAGATGCCGCTGAAGGAATCGACGAAACCACGCACATGGTCCCTGTGCTCACCAAAACATGGTTCCATGTCGGCGCCTATCTTGGATCCCGCGGTGGTGTGCATTCCAACTATCTTTCATCAGAATACTACTCCGGTCAGAAACTCCTTCAAGACCCACCGCTGCCGAATGAGTATTCCTTGGAGCATGGTGGGGTTACTGCACCACTGTTCAGCCCATCCGCTGAAGAATATCGACAGATGTGTCGAACCCTCAATGGAACCGTGCTTCGCCAGGAGACGTATGTTGAGGATGGTGACCCCGAGAAACAGAGCCGGCCGTACGTTATCACAGAGAACTGCTATTCAGTGAAAGCCTACCAACCAAGCGCAAACCCTTTCGAGAGCGGACACTCCTGGGCAGTCTTCAGAGCCGACATAACGGAAACTGTCACTGTTAATTCTGAACGAGGGACGAATATGTTTGAAACCTTGATCACACACGCTCTGTGCCTGAAGACGAATTACTTCGGGCATGAGATACAAAAGGCAATCGTTGCGTACGGAAGACGAGGAACCATTTCGACAGAAGGGATTTTGTCACCAGATGACATTAACGAAATGCGGAGGACATACGTCACATTGAACGAGACAGAGTATACAAACTCATTACCCCTCAAGGAAGATGTCCTCTCATCTGATATTCGTCGACTTCCAACCGTGCATGAAGACCGAACGTACCAGCTGTTCAATGTCGAGGTTCCAGAAGATCCGAATCAACTCCTCTACTCCTTGGATGAAGTTTCTACTTTGGTCGATGACTCCACATCGAATCCGGAGATTCCTTTCGCAGACTACAATGGATCATCGGCAGGAAACGGGGGGATATATCGCCGCCTCCTTTCACATGCTAGGTTCCTATTCCGGAAAGATGATTTAACGGGCCCACTCCCGCCAGGAGTCATCGAAAGCCGAGTGATCCCGCATGAAGGATATCGCAAAGCTCTTTTGTCCGATGACCTACAATCGGCTCTCGTTGCCTCCGGAAAGCTGTCGTCGGCAGAACTCAATCGGATTCTTGAAGACGAGGGTCGATATATACGTATGGATCAGGACTGGTGGATTCCATCGGGGAAGGGATTCTTCTCCCCAGAACACCTACTGGCTGATGAAGAGCTTGCCTTTGCGAAGGAGCACTTCTTCATGGCATATCGATATGTTAACCCATTTGATAGGCCCGGATGGTCGACGGCAGCTTACGTGACGTACGACAAATATAATTTGCTCGTCCTCGACAGCGTCGACGCCCTTGGAAATAGGGCAACGGCAGGAGAACGAGATTTGAGTGTGCCTGACGAACCCATCAAGAATATCGGTCTAGACTACAGGATTCTTGGTTCTCGACTGGTTATGGATCCAAATGGCAACATGTCAGAAACAAGGTTCGACACCCTTGGGATGGCAATAGGCGCTGCTACTATGGGCAAGCCTGGAGAAGCCGTCGGTGATACTTTCGTTGACTTTGAGGAGGAGATGTCCGAGGAAGAAATTGTCCGCTTCTTTAATAATCCCACGGAGCCAGGTTTAGCTGCGGATTTGCTCAAGGGTGCTTCACACCGTGGTATTTGTGACATCAACGCATATGCTCGGACAAAGTCCACAACTGAACCGACACCCGCGGTCGTGGCGATCATCACCCGCGAGGTTCATGCGAAAGACCCTGATAGTCATTCGGGTCGGCTCTACATCTCACTCTCGTATATAAACGGCCTTTGCCAGCCCATCCAAGCCAAAGCTCTAGTTGACCCCGGACAACTTGACGATGAGGAAGACATTGAGGAAAATGCGTCATTCGCAGAAATCCGCTGGCTAGCCTCCCCGTGGGCTATATTCAACAACAAGGGCCTGCCTGTCCAGCTTTTTGACCCATTCTATACACTCACGCACAAGTTTGAATTTAACGTCCGCAAAGGACTCCCATCAACCACGTTCTACGACCCTTTGGGCCGAGCAATTTGCCAGCTGAGCGCCGACCACACTTGGGGAAAGCTTTTACATGAACCGTGGTCACAAACATCGTGGGACGCAAACGACACAGTCGCGATTCCGGATCCAAGAGAAGACCCGGACGTCGGTGGGCAGTTTAGGCGGCTCCCGGACGAGGCCACAGGTGAACCGTCAGCCTTATATTGGCCTACATGGTATGCTCAACGAACCGCTCCTACAGCAGGCAGAGAGGAGAAGAGCGCGGCGGAGAAAACAATGGCTCATGCCAACACACCGACAAAGTATTTTTGCAATGCCATTGGCGAAGTCTTTGTCTCGGCGAGAGAAAATAGAGTTGTCAAATCTGATGGAAGTATCACTTCCGAGTTCTTGGTTTCAAGAGCAAATTTGGATTCCCAAGGCATGCCTCACGTTTTTACGGACACTCTCGGACGGCAGATTGGAACCTGCATCTACGACATGGCTGGTAGACCTCTTGTAGAGTGGGACATGGAGATTGGGCGAAGCTGGAATCTGCAGGATATTGAGGGCAAAGTATTGTACAAATGGAATGAGGGCGGTGATCGTTTCTCTACCACTTTCGATCAACTGTCGCGGCCCGTCAACACATATACCATTCGTGCTGGAACCACCACACCTCTTCTGGTCAATCGGTTTGAATTCGGCGAGAATGAGGCGCCGGATGTCAGAGCCGAGAAGAATTTGAGGGGCCGCTGCAGTCGACAATTTGACATCGCCGGCGTAATTGAGTTCCAAAAATTCGACTTTAAAGGCAACGTCGAGCAGTTCCAGCGCAAGCTCGTCAAGGACTATAAGAATGACATCGACTGGACTAATGTCAATAGCGTGGATTTGATGGAACCTCCATTTATTATCAAGGGCGTTTATGACGCCATGGACCGTCAGACGGAGACCACTCTCCCCGATGGTACCCGAATTAACCAGGTCTATGATGGACAAGATCAGGTAGTCAAGGTCTTTGCGACGCATCCCGGGGCCAGTCAGCCAACGCAGTATCTTCATGACGTCCAAGTAGATGCCAAAGGCCAGCGAAATTTCATCAGCTACGGCGATGGAACAGGTGCGAAGACGTTCTACAAGTACGACAAGCTGACACTCCGGCTCAAGTCGATCGTAACAAAAAGACCTGCATCGCAGTTCCCCGGCGACAATTCAAGTACTCCAGATTCGTCTTGGCCCGGAGTCGACGTGCAAAACCTTAGCTACTACTACGATCCTATTGGAAATGTCACTTCGATACGGGACAATGCTCAGCAAGCCATCTTTTTTCACGGGCAAAGAGTTGAGCCGTCCCAAGAGTTTGTTTACGATGCTCTCTACCGCCTAACGGAAGCAAGTGGCCGAGAGCATGTGAACAGCACATACGACGAGTATGACAAGAACGTGGCGCGTCTACATCACCCTCACGATGGTAATGCAATCAGACGGTATACCGAAGCCTACAAGTATGACAACGCTGGAAACATCCTCAGAATGCAGCACAAGGGTGGCCAAAATGGAAGTTGGACAAGAGAATATACATACGACGAGTCCCTTCAGACTCCCTTTGGCCAAACCATCATCTCCAACCGACTCACGTCGACAGTGATTGGCGGAAGTATAAGCAATTACAAGTATGATGTCCATGGCAACTTGTCATCAATTCCCCATCTCTCAAGCATGACTTGGGACTACAACGACAAACTCCGCTCCACTTCTCGCCAGCGTGTCGAGAACGGGGGTACGCCCGAAAAGACTTACTACGTCTACGATGGCTCGGGACGACGTATTCGTAAGGTGACAGAGCTCTACGCTGCAGAGGGTGCAACCCCTACTCTCAAAAACCAAACTATTTATCTCGGTACCCTCGAGATTACGGACACCTTCACCAGCTCTGCAACAGATCCCTCAGACCCAGCAACTCTGAAGCATCGTCTCCGAACAATCAAAGTCGACGACGGCCCCCAACGCTTGGTAACCATATCCACATCCTCTGATGAACCTTCCTCCCAATTCGCCCGATACCAGCTCTCCAACCACCTAGGATCCTGTTCCGTCGAGCTTGATTCCCAATTCCACGTTCTCAGTTACGAAGAATACACACCTTATGGGAGCACCTCTTACCAGGGCGTCTCAGACGTCAGCCTCCCACCCAAGCTTTCACGCTTCATTTCCGCAGAACGGGACGATGAATCTGGATTCTACGCCCTCGGCGCACGGTACTACATGCCATGGCTTGGCATTTTCATCAACCCTGACCCAGGAGGGTTTGCAGGCGGAACAAACCTGTACGCCTATGCTTCAAACAATCCCATCGCGCTCTCGGATCCGAGCGGACTAGTTGGGGAGCCACCGCCGCAGTACACCGGCGGCGATTTCCATGAGAGCGGGGCCGTGCGGGAAGAACCGTGGGCGGGAAACGAGAGTGAGGGAGTGGTCCGTGGAGCAGCTACTGCTGCACATCTTGATGTCGGTGAATTTTTAGGCTGGGGGACAAACACCCAGGGACAGCCGATACCGGTTTTCTCGTATGTGAATTATGCACAGCCAGGGACGCCGTCAAATGCGGAGGGCGGAGGAGGCGCCGTAGGTGCGGAACCCGGACCATCGGATGCGGGAGCCCCCGCTGGAGCTCCGGGGGGAGAGAGTGATGTCGGTGGATCCGCTGCAGTCTCAGAAAAAGCAGAGGAGGCGGATCACGGATCGTGGTGGGACCGCGGTGGAGGCACGCTCGTAGGGGCCGGATTCAGTGCCCTGGGCGCTGCCGCTGGAATCGCCATGATCGTAACAGCCTTCACGCCGGTGGGCTGGTTTGCTTTGGCATCGGTTGGCATGTTGTCGCTCGTTGCGGTTGCGGGTACGGCGATAGGAACCTGGCAGCTTAGCACTTCGGGACGACGGACTGCGGCTGAGAATGAACAACTGAGTGCAGATGTAAACTCAGGCCTTTCTCTCGTCTCCTCGCCAATAACACTTGGAGCTGGTCTTGCAGGCGCAGCATACGGCGGGCGAGAGATGATGGACAAGGCGACCTTCTACGCGGGGCTGGGAGAAGCTGGCTTTGGCCTACTGAAGGGGTTAGGGAAAGTCGGCTTGCAGAGCTATAGGTTTTCAAAGAACCTGAAATCTGGCATGGATCGATCAAACGCCCTTTTCAAAGTCTTTGGCACCGACAAAATCCCGAACCCGAACCCAGCCGCCGCTGCAAAGAGACCAATGGTATATAGGCCTGGCCAGGCACGGCCTCCAAAGTATACCTGGGTACACAAGTGGACCGACGCTGTCTCTAACAGCCACTGGATATCAAAACATTGGGCGAAAGAGATGCTAGCGACGAAATATGGGCAACGAATCCTAGCATACTCGGGAAAGACGGTGGATGACCTCGTAAACAAGCTCGAGCATCCTTTGAACATCAAGGTCGTTTGGAGGGAGATGCATCTCCGCTTTGATAGCATGGCCGAAGAAAACAACCTTCTCATTCCGAGGCTACCTAAGGCTGTGCAACAAATGTTGCGGCCCCCGAACTACATCCACGAGAGTATTAGGTCAGGGGCCCAATTTGGACAGACTTCATCCCAGCATTCCTACGGGAATTAGTCTTGAGGGGCTTGAGACGATAGTACTATTATCAAACTTACAATACGATTCTTGAATTCATTGAACTGCCGTCTCAGTAGACCATTTGTCCAGATCTCCTAGCTGTTCTGCGTGGTCTCACCAGTCAATGCTACCTCGCATTACTCAATCACTTCTACCGCCTTGCCCTGCCATCTTATCGTCAGCTTAACACCTGCTATCCGTGCTTCCCTCTTAAAGCCTTCAGGGATAGGCGCCACCAAGAAGTCATCCCGGAAACACAACGCAACATCCCGCATTCTCCGCAGCTCTTTGCGAGCCCAGAAAGCTTCCTCCACCCACTCGCATGTTGCCAAATCCGCCTGGTAGATCCTCAGCTGCTCAAGCGAGTCCGGTAGCAGCGATCCCGGGGTCGAAGTGGTGTCCCTCTCATCCCCACATTGATAATGGAAGCTGATGACCGCGATCTTGGGCACCGCAAGACTCCGGAGAACGCGGAGGTTCTTGAGGGATTGAATAGGTCTCGCGATCTTGCCTGTAGACGAGAACCAGTTATCTGGAAGCTGGAGCTCTTCCAGTCGGTCCTCGACTAATTCCAGTGTCGTAAGGAACTCTGTAAAACTTCCCGTGGGTTCGGGTATATGAAACAACATTGCTGGCGGGTAAAAGTTAAGTCGAGACTGAGGCTGTTCTAGATCATCTGGTATGTCCGCTCGGATTTCTTGCGTGTGGTCGATGTCGTAGCCAAGGCGTGTTCTTATGGGTCCAGAAAGGGGGATTGTGCCTGGTTCGGGCTCAAAAACAAGTGAGCGGATGGAAGGGAGTTTTCTTAGAAGTAATTGTAGGTTGCGGAGAGGCTGTGGTACGGTGTAAATATCCCGGGAACAGCTTCTGACGTGCAGATCAGTGCAATTTTCCATGTGGGTGCCAAATTGTCCTGGCCTTAAGGTCCAGACAGACCCTGCCACTGTCTTCAAATTGGGGATCTGGAATTGTACTAGTCCATCGCCAGAGTAGAGCTCAAGGTATTCTAGGCGGGAGCCTTGCAGCGCGGTGGCTAGCTCGTTCAGCTTTGGATACATTGGGAAGCCAGGGTAACTTGAAAATGCACCTCCCATTGAGGGTAGACCCGACAGGTGCAAGGTGTTAAGATTTGGCAGCGAAGCCAGGATGAGAGCGCCCAGTTGCAGCTCACAGATATAACTCAACTTTGGGTCGACTCTGAACATGCTAGGGAACTGTGGTTGTTTTAGCACGACCGCTCGCGCCTCGGCAATACAGTCCTCGTACGGATTGATGCAAGCACAGGGTGGTGTTGAAAGTTTTTGTATTCCTGCAGCGTGGAATCTGGGGTCATGTCCGAGGGAATTTCTTCGGACCCAGAGTCTCAGAGTTTCTACTTTGGCGGCCAGTTCGGGGCGGCGTAGTATCGTCCGTAGAAAGAAGGGCACGCGCGACGCGAGATAGTGACCAGTAAAAGTGCCATAACGATGTTGTGGCAGGGAAACAGACTTGTACATCGAATCCTCCACAATGTGAACGAAACGCTTGCAAACTAGGGCAAGACTTCGAAGGTCGGAAAGCGCGGCCAGGTGCATGAGAACGGGTTTAGAAAGTCCAGAAATGGCGATTTCATCGTTCCCCAGCAAGACTCCTGCGCCTTCTTCACTGTGAATGACAACAGTAGGCTTAAGAAATGAGATAATCCGACAGAGCAGCTCATTGGGTAGAGCAAGCAGGCTTGCCATGCTGTTTGAGGTCTTGCCGAGGGATTTGCTTAGATTTGGTGGTGCGGAACCTGTACCAGGTTGAAGTGTTTGGCCTGAGTTGTTCCCGCTGCTCACAGTCACGCGGCAGCTCCTGAACACATGGAATAGCGAAATTTGTAGGCCAGGGTCCGGTGACACCACCTGTGAAATGATAGTGAGTCAAAATAGCATGATAAATGGCAAACTCCTGGATGAGGGTATACATACCGCGCCTTGCATTGTGGGGAGGTTAAAGAATATGGGTGTATCCTGGTCGATATTCGTGGTCCCGGCGACTGGAGGTGAGTTGAATTGGCGCAACAGGAGTAGAGTATCCTCCGGGGTCCAACCTCTTTACCCAAAGGCACACTGATCGAGTTGTGCCCCCACTCAATGACAAACAAAGTAGACCATGAAAGGCACCCCGTAAAGTAGCATTGGTGGTCTAGGCGTATGTGATGCTGTGTATATGATGCTGCCACGGTGAGACAAACTACTTTTGCAATGATCTTATACATTTGAACAAGGGACACATGTAAAGTTTGTAGTCTGAGCCACGGATTGTGATTTAGCTAACAAAAGGTACCACATTGAGAACTCACAAATTTTCGTTACAACCATGGAACCCAACTACCAACAGGCAGCAAGTATTGAAATCGTGTATGGCAACTGATATCGGCGTAAAGAGCTTGCATGTTGGCTAAGAAAATAGGTAGCTCTGTCCGTACGGCGGGCAAGACCGTTCGATTGTCGACCAGAGAAGTCTATAATCGTGATGGCGGTGTCGTTGTGTCTGGATGAAGCTGTGAGGTTATCAACCACAACCTTAGTGCGTCGCCCTACCAAGACGAGACACCAACAACAACCTTGGAACGCGGAAGTCAGGTACCACACAAGGCCGGAAAGATATGCTCTTTCCTTCTCCACTGACATAAATCTTGATCACAGCTTCGCCGTCTCTTTTACCGCGCCGCCAATCCTCACATACAACCCATCCGCGTGGACCAGCGGAAGCCCGTCCCCATTCTTCATGACAGCCTTAAACCGCATCTTTCTCCCATCATCCTCCAAAACATCCACCTCCACCCCTATGACCCCAGGACACAGCACGGGACGCAAGAACTTCACATCCAGCTTTGCCGTAACCATATACCCCTTCAGCACCTCCTCTATTGGTCTTCCCTCATCAACCAACCCCTTATACCCTGGATCCAAACCCGCCCACTGCCCACCCAATCTCTCCGTCTCGGTCGCTACCATGGCCGCCCCCAGCGCCTCATCCATGAACGTCATCACCGCTCCGCCATGACATATGCCCGGGAATCCCGCTAACCCAATCCCGTACCGACACAGCAGCAATGCTTTTTTGACCTTTGACGTTCCTGATGCAGGCTTTTTGTGGACTTCAAGCCACTCGTGCGCGCCGTCGAAGCTGTGCATTGTGTCGCGGCAGAAGGTGTCTGCTTTGTCGCCCGGCTGCGTGTTGCGGCTTCGGTGTCGCCATTTCCAGTCTGGAGATTTGAGGAGGGGAATCGCCCATTTGAGCGGCGCGAAGGCTTCGAGAAGCTCGGGCGGTGGAGTGGAGGATGTGGGCGTCGATGTTTGCTGCGCGACTGGTGGCATTGGAACGAAGTTGAATGTTATCGAGGTTGGAAATCGACGGGGACGTGCGATTGGATTCACGAAGCGGAGAGCGAAGAGTGAGGATTTGATGCCATTGTCGGGGCCTGTCGAGGGAAACTATATGGCCGGCAATGCGGCGCAGATGCTGACGGATTGATATCCCTGGGAGGAAGTTTTTCTGCATGACCTATCCCAGTAAGTGCTGATGGTGATATCTTCACGCTGCTTTGATGATGACGGGTCCAGGGTTCGATTGGTCGGCATCGTCACCTCGGCACTTGGAGCTGAGTGTAGAAAGTGTCCAGCCTCAATATGAGGCCCTCGAGCAGACTCATGACTCCAGATACGGAGCAGTCGAAAGTTTTCCTACACGTGCTGCGTTGAGGCGCGGAGCCATGGACACGGTGCTAAAGATACCTCTCTGTCAGCGCTTACTCTAACTAGCGGTTTCGAGGATTCCACGGAAGATGCTCATCGCACACGGCCATTGCAGGTCATCTGCGGCTTCCATCATCATTTGCGACGAGTATCTCTGAGCCTTACTCCATGGCCAACTCTCGCCGTCGTCAGGCATCAACGGCTGCCTGGTCCTCCGGTCACGTTGTTTCGCGGCACCGTGTCTGCTGCCTACGCGCTAGTGGTGTGTCGGTCAGGCAGCGCCTTCCTTCCGTCTGACAATGACGTGCCACGGCCTGTGCCTCAGCACCACCGCAATCCTACAAAAGTCCGCAATTTCCTCCCAACTCTCACTCCCCTCTCCCCAGCTCATTTTCACCTTGCCTTCACCACACCTGCGCATCCCCAGTCGCTTCTCCTTCCGTGTAAATTTTTCAGATTCGCGAAACGTTTCCGTCGCATTTTCTTTCAACCAACCAATTCAACCAACCAACCATGCCGCCCAAGAAGGTTAAGGAGGCCCCGGCGTCTATTCCGGTTAAACGCGATGCGCTCAAGGGCAAATCCGTCATCATCACCGGTGACATTGAGGGCCAGACTCGCGACTCGGCCAATCAGATCCTCGTCAATGCAGGCGCGACCATTGAGAAGAGCTTGAACAAGAAGGTGCAGCTTGTTGTGCTTGGCGAGAAGGCCGGCCCCAAGAAGCTCGAGAAGATTGAGCAATTGGGCCTTGAGACTAGAGAATGGGATGATCTGATTGAGGAGATCAAGGGTGAGGGCAGCGAGGAGGCTGGCGCTGGCGAAGACGAGGAGGGCGTGGATGATGAGATGGATGAGGATGAGGATGAGGAGGAGGAGGAGGAGGAGGAGGAGGAGGAGGAGGAGGTCGAAGAGGTAAGATCTCTTGTTTGCGCATTTCCCCTTTGAGCGCGACCTGACAGCCACCATAGAAGCCCAAGCCGGCAAAGGGCAAGGCAAAGGCAAACACCAAGGCCAAGGCCGCACCTGCACCAAAAGCATCCGCTTCGGCTCCCAAAGCGCCTACCGGTGGAAGTGTCGATCTCGCCGGCAAGACCGTGATCATCACGGGAGCCGTGGCGGGTCACGATCGCAAATCCGCAGGAGCAATTCTCGAGAAGGCCGGAGCAAAAATCGCCAAATCGCTCAACAAGTCAGTTGAGCTTGTCGTTATCGGTAACAACCCTGGCCCGGATAAGCTAGCCAAGATCGAGGATCTGGGCATTGAAACCATTACCTGGAACGAGGTCGCCGGGGAGCTGGGTGTCGAAGTTGTGCCTGAGAAGCCCGTAGCCAACGTCGGAACAGGTGACCCTCCCTCCTCCATCGAAGACACGACTGTCATCATCACCGGCACCATCGACGGACATACCCGTGGCGCGGCTGAGAAGATGCTCCAGAGCGCCGGTGCAAAGATTGCGAAATCCCTTAACAACTCCGTACAGCTTGTCGTCCTCGGCGCAAAGCCCGGTCCGGACAAGCTCCACAAGATCTCTGAGATGGGCATTGACACATGCTCTTTTGAGGCATTGGTTGCGAAGCTGGGCATCGAGGCTGCGGACGAGCCGCCGAAGAAGAAGGCCAGGAAGGGATAGAGATTGGTCGACGGAGGACGCATGGAGTTTTCGTTTACGTGACAACATGATTTCATGCAATGGACTGGGTCTATGTCTACGAGGAGTTCGGAGCTTGCAAGCATGATATGATATGGAACATAGTGCAGCCTCGTGAGCGTGGTGATTTTCTTTAGTTCCTGATCGGTCAGTGGGCCGACGGTAGATGACAATGGTTACAATCTTCTGCATTTCATGACTCTCGATACTAGATACAACTTTTAGACGTAGGAGGAGCATGACCCGAAAAGACAGAAAAGGAAGAATTATGGAAGAGCAACACAAAATGACGATAGCGAGTAGAGCTAGGACACAGAAGCTGCAAGAAAATCTACACAACCTTAACAAGCCCACTCGTTGCGCTTTCTGCGGACGATTCCAGAGCTGGGACAGCGTAAGGAGGCCTTCGTAGGAGATCGCGGGCGCAGACGATTTTTGTTCGTCTCAGGTTCCGCTCAGATAAAAGACCTGCTGGGGGCGCGGGTGTGGGAATGGCATTCTGGGAATGGAGGACACAGCGTGGTGCAAAGTAGCTCAAAGACCGGGACGGGTAGGTCCATCAGCTCGACCGGGTCCTCGGCGTCGTTTCCGAATGTCACTCTTGGGACGCACTCATGCAGAGTTGTCAACAATCAATTCAATCAATTTGACGCTGTCGGATTGAATTGAGATTGAATTGTTGGTGCTGTTGCTTGATTGAATTGATTGATAGCGTTTTTCAAAGCAATTAAATTGATTGTAGATTGATAAGTTAATTAACAAAGACGTTTTAAGAAGACGTTGTATAGCAATTAGCTAGCATTGATTCCCAATCGAGCAGCCCAAATTCAGAGTTGATCTCCGCGTCAGTATAGCGCTCAGTTTCTGCCATTGCTAGAGTTTTTATGCCATACTTGCGCCACTCTTTCACACACTTAAGCGCTGCTAGTAGCTCCACACTAATTTTACGTCTTTTAGGCTCCAACAAGTCGCCAAGAACAGTAAACATACGCTCACAATCGCTGCTAGAAGCAGGGATAGTAATAATATCAATAGCCAATCGTGAGAGGTTTGGATAGCGAGACTCTAGCCGCTGCTAGTACTTCACTGGCGACTCGTTTTTCTTATCCTCATAGTACTCGCGCTGCCAGCGAGGCTCAAACTGCCGCCAGTGGTCGTACTCATCAAGCACCTCCGCACCCAGTGTTGCGCTTACTTCCTGGCTCATAAGCGCCTCAATGGCGTCGTTAATGGTGTTGCCTGAAGAGCGAGCTGCCTAAACAGGCTCTGTAGCTGGCTTATACTCCGCCCAAATGCGCTGGAAAGCTACCATTGCTCGCTCAAAACGGAGCCAGTTGTCTCGCCACGAGACCTCGCAGTATGTCTTGTAGTATAGGTGTAGCAGCGTGGCGATAAAGTAGTACAGCAACTCGTTAAGCTTCTTATAGTACTTATTAAGCTTAATAACAGCAGCTTAGAGGTTAATCGCGAGGTCAGCGTGTTCGATAGGAAGTATTACGAGTCGTCCTTTTCAGTTACTTCCTGTCACGTGAGACGTACGGAAGTAGGAGACCTCTTAATTGTACCGTTACAATAGTGAAGCTGAAAAGTACAACCGTATACGGTTTGTATAGACCTTTTTAGTGGTTTATGAGGGTGAGAGCCTAGGGAGGACTTGGCCAAAGGAGGTTGGTTGTCTATAGTGTAACTGTTAGCTAATGCTGTACAACAAGCAGAGATTTCTATATTACTAGCTATAGCTAAGGGATGGTTTTTTCCTAAGCGTTCTCTCCTAAATTACTATCTCTATCTCATCTAACCTAATTTATATTATCTAAATTATTAAATTGTTAAAATAAGCCTTTAAAACTTCCTCTAAGCTAGCCGTAGTAGGCGCACTAACTAAGCCTTAGCTTCCTTGTTAGCCTCCTCCTCTATGTTGTTTAACTATCGCGCGGGCTCCCGTCGCCTTAAGAAGTTAGCCTTGTTGCTGTCGTCGTCCTAAGCAGGCTCTCTAGGCCCTGCTGATTCTTAATTAAAGGATTAACGTGTTCCACCACCGAGCGAGCCACACCACCGAGCGAGCCACACCCACCAAAACCTACCGTGCGCGACCGTACAAATCACGATATATCAACAACCACAAATCGTACTGTAGCACAGAGTATATTATTTAGTATCAGAAGTATCAGAAGCAACCTGTACACAGGTTCGCGCGTTATGCCCTGTGTTGCCGCAGCGCCCACAGCGTCTTTGTTGCGGAGCTGCACCTGCTGTGCGACTACTCCTCAAGGACTCTCTACTAGTTTCCTGCCCACCAGCGCCCTGAGCAGTAGCCAACTGGGCTCCTTCCTCTATTGTTAACGTGCCCTGAGTCTGTATATACTTCCGTTTACGACCTTTACTCTTTGCTTAGGCCTTAATTGTCTCACAAAGCTAAGCAATCTTACCTACTATTAAGACATGTTTATGCGCTGTTGCTAGCGCGCCTTTCTTAAGCTTCTAAAGCAACTTAATAATAGCAGTTAGTAATAAATTAACGTGTAACCTAATCTTACTATAAATTAGAGTAGATTAAGCCTTAAATTCGCGCGCATTGCTTAGTGTTTACGACTTCTATAGGGTAGGTTGCTTAGGTAGTTGCTTAGGTGTATAGAGACGCACATTAAGCCTTAATATTATAACATCTAGATCATGCGGAATAAGCCTAGCGCCTCTAAAGGCTCCTCTAATAGTTGCTTCTGTAAACGTCTTTATATAGGCTGTTTTAAACGCTAGGAGGAAGTCTGTTTTAGCAATATAGGTAACAGAGCGACGCGCTAAGGCCATAATCTAAGTACTATATACACGCTTTAACGGCGAGAAGCAGCTAACATTAAGAGGCTATAGTAGATGTAACGAGTGTGCAGGCATACATAAGGTAATAATCTTATAATCTTAACAGATCTCCTTAAATTTAGCAGAGTAGTAGCTGTCGTGGCTATTAAGAATAAGCAGCCTGTACCCCCCTACAGTACGCGACTTTATTAACGCGTTAAAGTGCTCTAGCTACATAATTCTAATGTTGTTATTTGTCTAGCTGTTATCACTAACAGTAATAACCTAGTTGCGAGGTATAGACTTGTCCTAGTACTACGTAGAGATATGAACCTTGCCTGCGTAGACAATAAAGGGTAGGATTGCCTACCTACTAGCGCATATGCTCCTAATGACTGTAACCCACTTGCGATCGCCTAGCTAAACTATCTTAGGTTCCTCACGTCTCTCTAAAGCTGTAATTACAAGCTAAGACCCTATAACCTCTATTATAAAGCTAGATTCGTTAAAATTATGTGTATCTTTGTCTAGGATGCTATACTTTGCTTTTATGTTAGCTACTAGCCTAAACCACGCGCTAATAACCTTAGGATCCTCTTGTTTCTTCCTTTAATTATTATATAATTAAGTCCAGCGTGTTTAGAGCTCCTCCGTACGTTTAATAAAGCGGTCTGGCCAGTTAATGCCAACTAGCTTTAGCCCTTAGTAGGCGCGCAGGTTGTTGGCCATATCTCGTAGTAGAGCCTTTGAGGGTGGAAAGCCTCTAGAATCTAGGTCAAGTATGCGCTCTACTATTAACTCCTCCTCTAGTAGCGTCAGGTTCTGGCAGTTGGGTAGGCAATCGCGTCGTGATGCTCGTCCGCGGCTTCGATGCCCTAGGGTTGATCAAGGCACTATATAGGCGCGCCCAGCGGCTCGTTGGGAGAATAACGCGTCGCATTTCGTAGCTTTGATAGCAATAGTAATCCTAGCTTCGTTTAAGGTTAATATAGTAGGTGGTAGTTGTTGCATTATGTTTGTACTGTCGCGCACGGTAGGTTTTGGTGGGTGTGGCTCGCTCGGTGGTGTGGCTCGCTCGGTGGTGGAACACGTTATCTAGAGGACTCTTGTCTTAACGGCGGGCTAGCCTTCCCTATTAACTAGGATAATATAGCAATAAATAGAAGGAAGTTAAAGCTAGAGAGGCTTAGATACTGTATAAAGCACCTTAGCTTGCTTAGAGGCAATTAGAAGATCTTAAAGGTTTAGCGTCATAGCGCTAATTTAGTGTATATAGACAACGACGGCTAGAAAGTGAAGGTATAGCTCTGCAAGCTCTGCTATAACTAAGGGATCTAGGACTCTGCTAAATCTATTAGCAGTTACTACTATATTGTTAGCCACCTCCTTAAGGAGCACTGTATTAACGTTAGTAGTGTGGGGTAGTAGCTAGGGGCTATGAGATACAGTCAGGGGCTACGAGATATAAGGGGCTTGGGGGGCAATTAGGGCGAGACATCTAGAAAGCAACACTATCTTTTTAGCATTAATTTTCTATAGAAAAATTAAGTGTATAACAGCAACATTAATCTTATGTAATGCCTTAGTAATTACTATTAACTATAGAGCGTCTTATCTCTAACTCTATAAAGATCGCTAGGAGCGTAGGTTTAGGCCTAACTCTAAGCACTTTTAAGGTATAGTATTATCCTATACCTTACTCCTCTATAAATAATAGCAAAGCCTATAGGGCGCGCTAGTAGGTAATGCTAATTACTAAGAAAACTAATGTAATAACAGGAACTATAAAAGAAAGAGATAGTATAGGAACAGGATAGGAAGCACTATATAAGCTAGGAAGCACTATATAGGACAAACAGCTTAATTAGGAAGACATAGAAAGACTAGGCACGACTAGCAGAAACAGCAACATAGGAAAGACTAGGACAAGCAGCAACTATAACTACTAAAAGGAACAATAACTATTAAATTACTCTCTAAATTAGAAAGGAGGAAGCAATTATAAAATAAGACGCTTAAAACAAAGCTCTAAGCACTTAGCGCTCTAGGGAACTTATGTTTATAGAGCAGCATAGGCCTCCTAGAGTAA
>MCFA01000349.1:0-31175 GCA_002105025.1 Clohesyomyces aquaticus
TACCATGCATGCTCAAAACGCTTGGGCCATCCGTAATTGCATCGATCTTATCGTATATATCCCTTGGCCTCGTCAGATCGAGCGATTCAATCTGCGACGCGAGAAACGGGGAGAAGACAACCACGAGAGGCTTGCTGAAGGGATAGAGATCGAGGTAGAAGACTCCATTGGGAAAGGCTTGCGACAAGTGCGTGAACGATACGTGAGCCGATGCGTTTCGTGGAAGGCTGAGCGAGTTCTCTTTCAAGGCTTTGAGATGACCGAGAAGTGGGTTCCAACGGGGCATTGGCTATACAGAAAATCGTCAGATCATTCTAATGCAAATGATTTTCGAGAAAACTCTCTGAGAAATCGGTTGAGCTTACCACTCCATCTTTCACTAATTTCTGAAATCGGGTGCGAGCGAGAAATAGATTGTAGAGAAGCGACGCGAGCCAGGAGACCCCAACGGCCAACGCGGCCATTCCATAAGAAAGTACCATGATCCGCGATGTCACCCTAAGCAAGAAGTCTTACAAAGAGGAGATTATGCACTGGAGTTGGTCAGCTTTGTGGGATGCATCAAGTATACATCGTCGAGTATCAATCGCGCTGACGCGGGGTAGAGATGTGCCCCGGGTTGCCTGAACCCTCAAGGTGATATCTCGTAAGCTCGGGCGTAACCGCAAGGGTTGCAATTTTATCCGGACGATGATTATCCCTACAGTCGCCATAATTAATGGGTAACCATGGGCTGAATTTTTCTTTTGTTGAGAAAGAGACAAGAAATCTAGATCATAATGAAAACTTGATCGCATAGTAGAACATGATCGCCGAAAGGGTAAATCAGTTAAGATAGTTTGATTTCTTAGTGATATTATGGTTTTCGAAATACCCACCGGCCAATCAAGGGCTGTAGCTCAAAGGCTCAAAATGTACTCTACCAGCTCTTACTCAACCACAGCACTTTAATATAGCCTAGAAATCAAGCCATAGATAGAAGCATCTTTGTGCCTTGTTTCTATGTTAATTCTTTAGAATACAGAGCGCTTCTTTTCGTACTATTATGTGTTTCGTCCTTCATGATTCTTCGTGGTTTGCCAAGATCTTACATAGTTAACTAAGCAGATCCAACAAATATTTATTATGTGCGTTAATCGGAAACAAGCGAGCGCGACCTCGGTTATTTCAAACACACACCAGAATTTGTAGGAGCGAGCGATAACCTAGTGGATCCACTACTAGCCCACTAAAAATTAATATAACTAATTCCTGTAAGCTGAAGCTCTCTAGGTACATGGAGATCCGTCTATACTGACTTTTTTAAGTGTTTTTAACCACGCGCACGCCATGAATCATGCTTATAGCATCTATATCGTCCCTAACTAATCTTAACTAGCTCTATATATTAAACTAAGTACAAGAGGACTAGAGACTCGCGTGAGGATTAATATATGTCGTTTTCTCCTACTAGGATAGACCAGAGAGCAGGTTGCTAAGCGTAAAGGCTGCTTAGTTACTGCGGTATAAAACGTTAAGATAAATCTTAACAAATATAGCAGCGTGCGCTGCCCTCTAGAGCCAGGCGTAAGGCTTAGGAGACCCCCTAAAATTAGTAAAGAGGACGCTAAGGCTCTCTTTAAAGAGCTAATTTAGTTAGGATAGAAATACTAGGATAAAATGACGTACTAGTTATGGATTAAGAGAGGTATTAAAATTAATAGACTATCTTTTAGCCTATACAGCGCGCTTGTTGCTACTAAATATAAGTCGCTCCTTAGTACAGCCATCTCCTTAAGGTCCTTCACGCTCTATCTCTGCTCCAGAGCAACCTGCTAAGCTTATATATAGTCCTCCTAGTCATCCTCTGGCTGCTCTACGACGAGCTACTCAAAAAACGCCTTCACGTGAGCTCGTGAGTTGGCCTTACTAGCTCTACCAAGCGGGCTCAAACTGAGGACTGGTAGGGCGGTTTGTATAGGCGTCGTTGGTGGGAGGCTCAGTAGGAGGCTTAGTGAGAGGCTTAGTGGAGCAGCCATCTAATAAGGTATGTACAGAGAGTAATATAGAGGAGGATAAGCTGGTCCTAGCATCCCTAGCATTATGAGCCTCTGCTAATCACGTGCCTGCCGTCTTATCTCTTAAGCCTCTGCTCTCTCCTCTTTAGCCTCTTACATGCAGAGGAGCTAGTCCTGTACACGTCGCCTCTTAACGTCCTTTATAAGCTTCTTTATATTATCTCCGTCCTTATCTAACAACAATCTATGGCGCTTCTTTTTCCTACAGTTATAAGGATTTACTTTAAGCTAGTTCCCTGCTAATAACCTCTAGTATTTAACTAAATTTAACAGTAGCTAGCCTACGTACAAAGTTCCCTTAAATATACCCTTAGACTACGTCTCTAAATTAGCTTCCTTAACAGCAAAGTGCTTATAAGAGGCTAGGTAAACAAAACAAGTATAGCAGTAGTTGTTATAGAGCTTAGTACAGCACTCCCACATGCGCGTAACCTGACTCTAGTTGCTTATAGATAAGGCTATATTAGTAACCCTCTGCTAGGCTTAAGCCTCCTTTAGTAGCTGCTTTGTACGCGGAGCAACTAATTCTCTAGCTCTAGTTATAGGACTCCCTTATGGATCTAACAAGGGCTCTGCAACTAACTAATTACGCAGAAACGCTTTCTAAGTAGTCTTATAGGTTACCTTTACCTCTACTCTAAAATCCACCCTACTAACCTGCAGTACGAGCTTATGCTTCTTTACGTGGTAGTCTACCCTAGCTAGCAGCTTCATCTCTTCACCTACACCAAAGTCCTCTAGGGTAACAAGCTGCTAGCTAGCTTCTCTGCAGTTAGACTAGTACGTAATTGCCCAAGAGGTAACGTAGTAAGTTCTCCTAGCAATAAAGCTTTATACAAGCAGTCCTATAATTATTAAGCTAATTTTATCCTTAATATAACTTAGCAAGAAAAAACGCGAGCGCAAGCTTTATCTAGTACAGGCTAACTGTCTGCCTTATTACTATTCACCTGCACTAAGTATTATACTAAGATGTTATATTTAAGAATAGAATTAGGCAGAGAGAAGGCTCGCAGTCAAGGAGGAGCCTAGGGAGGGGCTAGAGGAGAAGACAGAGGAGGCAAATTAGGAGGGTCAAAAGGTGGGATGATGGGTGGAGAAGACCGCACATACTGGGGCTCCGCTGGCGCTGGTGGGTCCTCCCATGGTGGAGCGACAGGAGCACTTTTTTTGGCAGGCGCAGCTGCCTTTTTAGATAGCTTCGCTGCCTTCTATGGGGCTGGTTTATCCTTAGCTACAGCTGCTAGCTCTTTATAAGCTCTACCCTTGTCCTACTACTAAACTAACTTACGCGCAGCTATAGGCTTCTTAGCAGGCTTCTTAACACTAACAACAACCTCTGCACCTAATAGAGACTAACCCTGTACCCTAGCACGCGTAGAATAGGCTAGCAGGCAACAGAGCAAGTCTTTTAAGCCTGTTTTTTGCGCTAAGGTTGCTTTAGAACGCGCTGTAGGCGTTTTACGCGACTTTAAGGTTCCTATTAGCCTACAACGTCAGTATAACTATAGAAAATCGCTTGCGAGGTCTATCCCTATATATTTAGAAAGCTTTAACTTACTAATAGTTATAATAGGCTATTGTCAACGCGTTACATGAAAAACTGCTAGGGTATTGCTCGCTCCTATAAATTCTGGTGTGTGTTTGAAATAACCGAGGTCGCGCTCGCTTGTTTCCGATTAACGCACATAATAAATCAAGAAGCCTCTCGGATAATTAGAAAAGCCGGAAAACAACAAGGCGGTGAACACTAACTCAGTGCAACGAACAGCAAGTGTGAGGGCTATATTTTAGAGTAATAAGTAAATTATAAGAGCTAGAGCATTCTGCAAGTCTAAAATACTAACTTGTGTTATAGGAATTAGGCGTGGTGGTGCATTGTGTTGGTAAGGAGGATTCTGTTTATCTCCGAGTTTTCCAGTTGACCGAGTGGAAGCGTAGAATTTCTAGGAAACACATAATACTTCGAAAGGCAGAGCTCTATACTCTATTAAATTAGTATAGAGAAAAGGCGCAGAGCTTCCTATATATATGGCTTGATTTATAGCCTGTGTACAGGCGTGGTGGTGGTAGAGCATGTTATAAGGATTTTTCAACCTCGAACCAGAGGCTCTCATTGGCCGGTGGGGGTGGACAGGGTCTTTTGAAAACCACTGATAGCCTTTTAGTGATCGGCCTTGTTGTCTTCCCGAATTTCGGCAAATATCCAAAAAGAACGTTCGGCCCTGTTAGATTAGCCACCACCCAGATACCAGAGCTGGCCCAGGGACATGCTTGGTGAAGCACTTTGGCTTACACGTTGATGACCACAGTCGGCCGAGTTCGGTATCATGTAGCGATGTGAGCTTTTTATTTTATAGTCAAACAGGAGCTCAAATTTGAAAACAAACGTCTACGATCATCTCAAAAGAAGCTCCTCCTCCTTGGCGTTCGTAATCTGAGTGAGCCGATCTCCGTCGACCAAAATTCCATCTGGTAACTTGCAACGATATGTGATCCCGACGCGTTCATAGCAGCTCTCTTCTCTGAACTCTCTGATCAACATCAAGGCTGCGGAATTTGCGTAAAGAGCCTTTTCATACCGGTTATCTTGGACGGCTAATACCTATTCATTTAGCATAACTACCGCTTTCGAGATTGTCGAAATCTGTCCAGCATCCGGAATCTGCAGACTTCTGACGGCGGTTTTGAATGATGTCGAAGATTCCTTTGTTTTTATGACCGCACCGTATTCGACTGACTCTCGAAGCCAATCGAATTCGAACGTGAAAGCCTGGAATTAGAACATGGGAGGGTGTTGCTCGAGATTGGCTCGTTCTAGTATTGTGCTAGGAGCCTTTTCCCACACTATTTGTGTCCCGTCTGTGAATCGGACCTCTGGTCGGACTAGTGGCTGCCCTTGGGCGACCCTTGGATTTCCGTACTGCTGTTCTAATGCGAAGCTGAATGGTCTGAATATTCGACTGTGCTTTCCTGTAGTCATTTTCAATTTCCACCCTGCCCAGCTCCAACTTTGGAACTGTCTTCTCCGCGTTACGGGATAGGTATACGACCAAATCGCCATATTTACCAATAAATTGGTCCTTCTTTGGTCTTGGATCTCTTCGGAGCCAGCTGCGGCAAGGTTCCATCCTGATTCCACGCCAAATAGAGGAAGGCCCCAGAGGAAAGAGATGTTGGAAATTCCAGTGATAGCATTCAGCACATCGGCATCGTATGATAGGTGTCGTGGTAAATAGTCCTGGATCCTTTCGAGAACATCGTATCGACCTTGTCCCAAGCTCTTGGTTGGGAAAATAGCATGACGTAAAATTAGGAAGTTTTCCCTATCAATTACCCCAATTTTCTCTGGCAGGAGTGGCAGACTTACATAGCAGCACAATTTCCAGCATTGAAAGTAGATTTGACTATTGGTGAGCACTAAACGACGGGACGAGAGCAGCCCTCTTGAGACAACATGGGCGAATGACCGTTGGGGTTGCAGACAAGTAGGCGAACTTTGATATTTCCAACCTCTACTTTTCCATTTCGAGCCGTCAAAAGCCGCGCGCACGTCCAGATATTGAGGCGTAAGTATAGATGACCCGATTCTGATTGGATCCCGGGCTTTGCGCAGGCCGGGGCTGACTCCTGGTAGTCCGTACTCCGGGCCCTCGCCTGCAGCAGCTATCAAGCTCAAAGCAGAGCTGCGATAGATTGTACCCATGCCGTGAATCAGTCGCTTCTTCTCTCGCTCATCATCTTGCGGTATGGAGTATCTGTCGGCCCAGAGATATCTATACCCTAAAAATTTCTCCCCCGTAATTAAGTCTTCAATCGTCGAGGGCACCGCCCCGAGTGTCCACCATCCATATCAAGAATGATTTCCCCGGTGCCCCACTTTGGTTAATTAGTAATTTAAATGTAACGGGACGGCATGACCAGGGGTCTACACGACTTATAAGGTAGCTAATAATAAGGTGCATCGTTGGGCACTTTTTCGATATGTCTAGTGTCGCATTCAATCACTGTAATATCAGTGACGCCGCCACTATTTGCACAAGCTTCTCCGTGACGTTTTTCGCAAATTCGATCCATTGTTTTACATAGGACCATTCGATCGGGCTAGAGTTTTTCGGACGGATGGGGTTTGAGCGCCCTCTCCCATATGCTCTCTTGAGAGCTTTCGAAACAACTCAGCGTTTGGTAACCACCTCTGTCGTTAATTTTAGCAGTTGGCCGACTTATTGCAAACACAAAAATATCGTCTGCACCCGACATTTCGTTTATGGAAAGATTAAAGAAGTCTCTTGCCACGGAGAAGGGAATCAAATGGCAAGATCGCACACCTGCAAGATCAAGATTATCTGGCCGGGTATTGAACATGAATTTGCAGGACAAACATTCGGAAAATGTGTCGATATACCTGAGAGAGCACAGGGTGGGCGGAGTGGGACGTGGGCGCTCTCCACCCCCGTTCTTTCTATAGAAGGCGGTGTCCTCGGAGTAGCAAGTATATAGAGGCTGCTTGAAGTCGTCAGTGAAATCGATGGAGCGATACGTTTGACAAAAATCTTTCCGAACATCCGAGTTTTGCGGAAGCCGAGACATTGGAACCTTGAAGGAAAGGCGATGGAGGAGAGTCAGTTGATGTGACAGTCGAGTGGAGCGATCCATCTGAAATAGTTTGTCCACGACTGGAAGTCGTACTCGCTGGCTTGTGAGATTGTTCGTCCATTTCCTGCGAGGATCTAGGCGGTGAGACCATTGTATTGAGAGCGCCGGGTGGAATACGAATGCCACCCGTCGACGTGTGAAAGCACAAACTGGTTGAAACTCGAGACTGAAAATGAAAGACTGCCTCTTCACACCAAGTCACCTGGGGCAGACGGGCAGGCTTGACGTTGGAGACACCCACACTCGCGGGGTTTCCAAGGTTTAAGCGTTGCATAACCGTGGTTCAGCCAATCAGAGATGACCTGAGAGTGGAAACCATGCTTCGGCGTACCCGGGGTTCGTCCTGCGAGGTGGCTTAGGAAAACGGGCTGCGATCAATCTCCATGGCAGCTCGCAATGAACTCAAAAGGGTAGAGTGTTCTCATTAACCAACGAATTGGGCAACATTGACGGAACTTGCCCCTCAAGATGCGGGGTTCAGGGGAATACGAAGGTGCCGAGGTACAGAATCACTTGCATATGCATCCGTTCGATCACTACTTCTTGTTCCTATTCCTCCGTTCCCCTAACTACCATGCCGAAGATAAGTCGTTAGTATCTTGTGTAGTACATATGACCTCTATCCACAACACTAAAACGTTCTATTCATCGAGCTTAAGCATATTCCTACCAGCGGCAGTGGTTCCAGCGGCCTGCGAGTTTCCTCGCGAGCCGAGTCGAGATCTATCAAAAATTCATTAGAAAACCTATTCTATATAGCATCTTCGAGTCCATTTCCGAGTATGGCGCCCTCTTCATCTACCGAAGGTTTCTTCCAGGCGCTTCCCGAACTTCCACCGCAATACACCTCAAATTCAGATACCACAATCGCGATCGCGACATCGGACGATAAGATTCTTGCTCGGATCGTCGATCTCTATATCCAAAGTAGCGCTTTTGTGGTCTCCAGGCATCTTCACGACTTTTCCCGATTAGTCCTACACCGATCGATTCTCGTCCATTCGGTGGATGCGGAAACTAATCATCCGGTTCTGCGACCCCTTACCACATTCGGAGAAGAAAATCGGAACGACCCCCTTTGGGTGACAACAGGATGGAAAGAGTTGAAAAATATCGGATATCAACAAGGTGTGGTTGCCGTAGCCTATCAAAAGGGCAACACGACGTGGAACCGACGGGTTCATGAGTTCGCTTTGGGCCATCTTTGGAGCTGTACTGCCACTATGACGGGATGCCCCATGGCGATGACGGACGGGGCCATAACATTAATTTCGCGCCATTTGGTTGATTCAGACGGAGACCAACCTGGCCGCCGGCGAGTGCTGCAGGAAGCATACCGAAGACTGACTTCGAGGGATCCAGAGGTTGCTTGGACCAGCGGGCAATGGATGACGGAACGAACAGGCGGTAGTGATGTTAGCGAAACCGAGACTTACGCGCGAAAACTGAACAGTGAGGAGTTGGAGCATGCATTCTCAGCGGGGCTTCAACAGGATGGTATAGGAATGCCTCTGGGGCCTTGGCGTATCGATGGGTTCAAATGGTTCAGCAGTGCAACCGACTCGGAAATGTCAGTGTTGCTAGCTCGGACTGAGAAAGGAGGACTCAGTGCTTTCTACGTTCCGATGCGCCGAATGGCTCTGGGCAGAGTTCCATCTATAAACGGTCTCGACGAAAGCGGACCTCGAACCGAGCTGAACGGCATCCGCATACAGCGTCTCAAAAACAAGCTGGGTACCAAATCCTTACCCACCGCCGAACTCGAACTCAAAGGAACCCGTGGCTGGCTCATTGGCGAAGAGGGAAAAGGCGTGAAGGAAATTTCAGCCATTCTCAATATCACCCGTCTCCACACAGCCGCCGGATCCGTCGCGAACTGGGCTCGAGGACTTGCAGTATGTCGTGCATATACTAAAGTTCGGAAGGTACAAGGTGTTCTACTGCAAGACAACCCACAACATCTTCGCTGGATGGCTGATGAGACTGTGAAATACTGGGCGGGCGCACACTTCGTCTTCTTCGGCGTGGCTCTCCAAGGAGCCATGGAGCAAGAGTGGGGCAAAATGGTTAAGGGTACGAAGGCGGAGAAGCTTATTCCAAAGGACAAAAGTATAGCCTCGACGCTTCTTCGGCTGTTGACGCCCATTATGAAGGCCCAGGTCAGCGTAGCTTCAGTCGCCGGGCTTCGTGAATGCATGGAGTGCCTCGGAGGTGTCGGCTATTGTGAGAACAACGAGGACGGAGGTCTCATGAATACTGCAAAGATATTCCGCGACAACCTCGTCAATCCGATTTGGGAGGGCACAGTCAGTGTGATGGCTGATGACGTTGTCCGTGTACTCGCGGACAAGAGGTTAGGTGGCGGCGATATTCTAAAGAATGTCTTTGAACCCTGGGTTCTGATGGTACTTTCTTCTTGCGAGGGAGAAAGATTTCACGAGGAGATCTCGGTTGTGAAGGAACATCTGGACAGCTTGTTGCAGCTGGTGCACGGGGCAATAAAAGACGACCTCCTCTTTTTCGGCCGAGATATTTTAAAGCTTGTCGAGGCTGTGGTGTGCGGTTGTCTACTACTGCATAGTGCGACTTTAGACCATGATGCCGTTACTGTCGCAGTGGCAGTTCAATGGATTCGATCGAAAGCGAGTGGATCGCCCCACGCACGCAGAAGCTCCAATTCTCTCCGGGAAGAGACCCTTCTCAACAAGTCGATATTCCTTGGGGAAGATTCTGCCCAGAAAGGAAGGTTGGAAAGGCTTTGACAGTTTCCTGTCATATTGAAGGTAGCTAAAACACTCCGAGGGCGGGAGAAAAATGTGGTCCAAGGGAAATGGATGAGTATTGCACTCAAAATTCACTTCACACTTCCTGCTCTATCGTTTTACTATACCAACCGTTGAGGTTTTGCCTTTTCTATTTAGTTCCGCCATCCATCGTTCAGGGAGCGAAGATGCGGCTCCAAGCCCGCTCCACTCATCACGGGAAAATTCTCCCACCGCAAGAATATTAACTATCTACGGCTATTTTATCACTCGAATCCCAGCATAATTTCGTAATATGAGCGCGTTTTCGGAATATGAGCACCCAGTTGTCCAGGCCAAGAACTCCGCCGGCTTGGCCCAAAGTCTTGGAAATGACAGTGGATGCCATTCAGCAGTGGAATGCAAGTCTCTGCAGGTGTATATGATGCAGCCCCCAGAGTGTGGCCTGTGATGCTTATTGTCGTTCGGCTTTCGCTTTCTTCCAAAAATTGTTCCAAGATCAACCGTAGTCCAAATCACCATCATGCAGCTCATCCTCGCCGCCCTAATTGCAGCCCTTCCAGACATTCTTGCCCAGAAACTTCCTCCTTCTCTAAAGGAATCGGTTGGATGTGAGCCTCATGATGATAATTGGTAAATCATCTCTCTAGTCCATGTTCTGCAATAGATTCGCTGACACAGCCAGGCACTGTGAAGGCCAAGCAGTTCCGTCCACCACAGTCATCCGCCTACTCAAGTTGATGGTGGGGCTTCGAGGGCCGGTGCATCGGCTATCCTCTTGGGTATTGTTAGACTGGCAATGTTCCTCATTTAGCTATTTGGCATGTGTTGAATACAGATATCGGTAAAGGCAATGTACACCGAGTCTAGTTAGGCGTAGTTAGCAATGCTAACTCTCGTTATTAGAGTTGAGTAATTTTTAGGGTTTGAGTGGTTTCTGTCAAAGCATACGCGGGACTTTTCGTGTCCCGCTGCTGACAGCTCGCACTCAACCACCACCAACACATTATAACTTGCTTCAAAACCGTTCTACCATAGATATGATGTTATCATTGAATGAAAAAGTCTCTTCCAAGATACTCTTTTCCCTGCTAGCTCTCGGGTCAATCATTATGCCCACGTGTGCCTTGTACCCATCTGCGTTACCGCTCACAACCCTCATAAATGTCTACTCACGAGCACAAGGTTGTGAGACCAGTGCCGACAACGATCTGTATGACCAAGATGTGCGAATCGGCCTGTATATCCAATGGGCCTCCGGCTTCATCCTCCGTAACCTCAAATCTTGGGACATCAGGGCATAGGCAGTGTACCCAACAGGACGTAATACGGTACGGCTCGTCAAATTGAGGCACGTAACTTCTCACTTTGTTAGTACGTACGTATGTTGTTAAGGAAGGAGCTTGCTACTTACGTACGTTTCGCGAAAAGTTATAGCATAACTTCTTATAATTTCCTAATATAGTTGCTAAGAGATGTTAACTTAGAGTAAATTACACGCTTCTAGAGCTAGTCTTTTTATAATTAAAGCGCCTTAATTATTTCTCTACTAAGCTAATTCCTATAAATAGTAACAGTTTATTTGCCTCTACTAAAAGCCCTCTCGCAGTTGCAGGATGTATAGGGTACACTAAGGAAATTAAGGGCAATTTAGAAGAGCGTAGGGTAGGTATGACGACCGTTGGTGAGCCACTAAGCTAGGGGGTTATAGTATAGAGGATCGCCCTCCTTAGACATAGCAAGGTCTTCTTAGTAGCTGTTAAAATACTGTTATAACTCTGTTATTCTCTGCTGTTTTTTATATAACTTTATACTAGTAAGAAGGCTAAGGTTAACAGAGAGTATTTGCTTATAATCCTTGTTATAGTATTTAGCGCTAGGAAGCTTTCTCTAAGTTAGTTATATAAGCCTACCTAGCTCCTTGTCGTCCTCTCTGTTGTTAACGTATTGTTAAAAAACTTCTCTAATTAAGTCCTTAACCTTTCTATACTACTTATAGTATTTACGCTAGTAGTCTATAAACCACGTAAATTAGAGCCTAGGGTTAAGTATAGTAGTAACAGCGTAATAGGAAATTAGTAGATCTATAACTATTTTCTCCTAGTAAGTAAGAAGCTTTTTAAGGCTATATAAGATGCCTAATTTAAGGTAGCAATTGTTACCTTTATTTTAAAGCTCCTCTTTTAACTTTAAGAGCGTATTATAAAGGTATTAAAAGTTAGGGATAGTTATCTAAAGGGAGCTATATTTGCTGTTGCCCTTAAGGCGTTTAGTTATCTTATAGAACCTCTTAAGAAAGTTACAAAGGCGCTTAGCGTTATGCTAATCGTTAGCTATAATTAATTTGTAGAGGGCAGCGTTGCTAGGGCTATTGTTATTAATAGAGGCGTAATTATATTAGATAAACTTATTAATTAGCTCCTTAAGCTTAAGGCAGCGTAATAGCATGAGGTAGGTTAAATGCTAGCAAATCCTACTATCTTATATAAGGTTAAGGGTCCCTCCTATCTAGAGATTGTTGCGCTTGTTATAACTAGCTTAAAAAGTTATAAACGCCTTGTGGCGTTTATAAGAGGAGAGCATAGCGTTTATAAAGTTATATAACTTGCTAACAACGCCTTGTTTTTAATAGAGCTTAAACTGTTCTTAAGGGGCAGCCTAGGCTAGATCCTTTTTAAATTAAGAGACTTCTTTGCTATAAATTATAGCCTTTACTACTAATTATATTATATGCCCTACGCAACGTACGTAGTGCTTAGGCCTAAGAGGTTAGTTAAGGATGTTGCCTAAAGTTATAATAGTAGAGTTGTTATTATTAGACATATTGTTAGCAATAAAACAATAGAATTTAGACGTAATTTTAAAGTCGTTTAATACTATAGCAACGTGCTTAGCCTAATTCTTGCCTATATAGTTGCTAAATAGGTTACGAAAGCTAATAAGTAGGTCTTAGTGTTAAAGGTTAGCATCTAGTTGTTAGTTAATTAGTTGTTAATTTTCCTAAGTTAAAGCTACGCCTATGTAAACAGCTAAGGTTAAGCTAGGAGCTAAGGTACATACTAATAAAGTAGGCTACTACTCTAAGGAAAGAGAGGTAGTTTAGAGAAGTCTATATATTAAAGCTTAACGCTACCTTGCTCCTAGCTAACAATAGTATTATTTAAATTGCTTCTTTTCTCTCCTTTAAACCCTAGTGTATGTATAAAGAGATTGTTATGTTAGAGCTTAGTAAGGCAGCAAAAAGATTAAGTTAATTCTAGCTAAGAAGGCCCTAAAGTTCATCTAACGATGCATAACAGAAGGAGTGATCCTAGAGTATAACCCAGTTAATTAGGGCAGCCTATAGGGCTCCCTCCTGCTACTGCGAGTGGTTTACTATCTTACTAGCCCTAGCAACACCCCCCACTAACGACGCTGCTTTAAACGGATTCATGAGCCATAGTAGGCTATTAGGTAAGAGCGCAGGCTCTGTTTCTATCGCTATTAAATTAACAATAATCTAATGCCTTTTAAGTAGGTAGCTAACAATATAGTTATAGCTGTTAACTAATTTAGCAGCGTAACAATTGCCTTTAACATAGCATCTTTTATAGAGCTAAACCTTTACCTTTATACTGTTATCTTTAGTATATACTAAGTTAGCTCTAAACCTCTATATACGCGACTTCTCCTAATTGCCACGGAGCTAGCTGCCGTGCTTTACATAGTAACTAAGCCTCTTAGGCCTTAACTGCTTGCTCCTAAGGTAGATGTTATCCTAATTAATAGTAAAACAGATGCTAGCGTTTAGACAATTATTACTAGGGAACTCTTTAGCAACGGCATCCTAGCTAGGCGTACTTTCGTGGGAACTTGATAGCGACGACAACTGCATAATCTAAGCCTTTCTAAGACGACGAGAGCCAGCGTAATGGCTAAATAGAGGTAGTTAAGCTAGTTAAGATAGCCTAGCTTATAATAAACTAGCCTAAGAGAGCCTCTAGGAGGATTATAATAAGCGTTAAAGAAATTATAACATGCTCATAATAAGGTTAAGGTTAAAGTTTAAGTTTAAGTTTAAGTATAAGTAAAGGTTTAAGGTATTAATTATAATAAAATCTGCTTAGTTTTAGCTAGAAAAACTAACTTTTTAACATAGGTTTTAATTACTAAGCTCCTGCGCTACATCCTTACGAACCTCCTGCCTTACATCCTCCTTAACTACTTTAGAGGTTAGTATACGACAATCACTAATATACGCGAAATTTCATCTCATGTACGAGCGCCCCCAGCGATCCCCCTGGGGCTCCCCACCAAGTCCGCACCAGCCGAGCAACCTCATACAAAATCTCGACCAATTGAGGAACCCTACGGGCAGTATACGGGCCGTAATCGGCTCTCCATATACCGTAGGGAACTTCTCAGATAGCTGTTTGCTACTTACGTATCACGTAATACGTACCATCACCGTACCTACGTAACGTACTACTTACTGTTGGGCACGCTGGGCATAGGTCCGGATAACCGCCAACGTCCTCGCCGCTGAAGTGGCAGTATCAACAGCCGAAAACATTGACCAAGGTACTACTATGTCTGTCGACTATCTGTTGTCCTACTAACTTACCGTGGTTCTTTTCTACTCCGAGTCGTACAACATGGAAACGGGAGAGGTCGAAGAGTTATATCCTCTAGAGAAGCTTAGTGGGTTCAGTAATCGGGAGTGGGACCGCGGTCGACTACTACGAGTGACGACGCTCATGCAAGATATCCCTCTTGTGTGCCGGAACATCATCTTCACGGCTTTTACGTGGTGTGGTGAGTGGTACTGGTTACACGGAATACGCACGTTACTGGATCCGGCTTGCGGTGGACGCGCCGCAATCTTCGATGATTTCGATATCTGAAACAGAGCTTGGACTATAAGTGCTGCAACTCTGGCAATAATCGGCGGTATGCTTTTCTTGGCGGTGTTCTTGACCCACCTTATTTTGTTGCCGGACTTGGAGCTACTGAAGCCTGCGAAAGCCGCCGTGGAATGGTATCGTCGGAAAGCGAGATTCCCATCTGCAATGCCGCAAAGAAACAGGAACGACATGAACCCTTGGAAAGAAATCCTACAGCCAGATTTCCTTAGCAATGCAATCGCACACAGCCAAATTATTGAGAACCTCACTTCTCTGATCCACTATTTCATCGTCAACCTTGCTGGCCCACCTGTTGCGATTATTTCTGTGGAGAAAATGATCTCGGCAAACCATCTAGTAACGGCTGGCGCTTTTGCTACGGCGGGTGAGATTATCGCGCTCTTTACCAAAGCCATGAGTCTCATGAATGCATGCTGGGAGGCATTCAAGAATTGGTTCTCTCACAAAGAGCGTAGCATGAGTTCAGAGACGTTTCCGCTATCTGTTGCAAGGTCAAGAGTGCTAAGGTGTCCCCAGAAACGACCCTGAGCTCGCGTGTCTACGCATACTTCGTTAACGCACGACCCAGAGTCAGGAAGGATCCAAAGAGCTCAACCCTCAGTCAGTACTCAATCCATCGACCAGGCAGAAGTAGTATCCGAAGCGGCAGCTCACATACCGGAAAACATGAGTAACAGTCTTCCTGATGATACCTTGAGTGACCCTCCTGGCCGGGCTGAGTTTTAGCATAAATCTTAGTAACATCAAATTTAACTTTGGCCCAAAAATTCCAGAGCATCGGGGCTAAAAATCAATTTCTAGTCTTCTCTTTCCCATACCAAGTCGCCCTCGAAATATGTCTCCAGTACCTCAGCACCTTCAAACTCGCCCTTGCTAAGATCTCGATCTACAACAATGAAATTCGCCTTCTTTCCAACCTCGATACTTCCGACTTCGTTCTCTCTTCCTACAGCTTCGGCTCCGTTTATAGTGAGCATTCGGCACACCAACTCTCCACCTCTCTCTACCGAACCACCTCCAACCGTTTGCACGATCCCAGCCATGGCACCAAAGAGCGACGGATCCGGGGCTGCACCCCAATCTGAGCCAATTGTGACATGAGCGCCCGCATTTAGCATCTTGACAAAGTCCCAGTCCATGAGACCGCCGCTGGACGCCGTCAGAGGGTGTGTAAAGAACATGGCTGGAGACATTTCGGCCGTTACGTTGAGGTTTTTGTAGCGAGCATATTCATCTGAAACTCAGTTAGCCACTCGCAAACACTGGACCAAGGTGAGTGAATAGTCCCATACCATCGTGCACTCCACTGTTATGTGCGATCTCATGCCTCGGTCCTCCTGGATTCCTTTTCCTCGCATCCTCGATTGCATCCAAGGCCATTCTCGTGCTTCCATGACCCGTACAGTGTGCCTTCACAGTCATACCGCGTTCGTCGTACTTGGCAATCGCCTCAGCCACATCTTCTACCACGACTTTACTCTGATCGGGCTTGCCATTTTCATCCAAACCACACTGTGTGAAAAGAGGTGGCAGTGGCACACCATCTAGGATGATCTTGACAAACCTCGTATCAACATGCTTACTCTTATACTGCTCCGCGTCATCCAAAAGCTTAATAAGCGTCTCTTGTTTTTCGCCTGCAACATACTCCGGGGCATACACGATGTGTGTGCTAAAATCCATCTTCAGGGTCTGCTCCTGATCCAACTCCTGAAGAGCATGCAACATTAGCGTATTCGCAGAGGCTTCCTGACAGCTTGTAACACCAGCACGGTGTGCGATATGTATCGCATGTTTGAGCGCCCGCTTGACATGTGAGAGCGCCGGATCGGGAAACGCAATCATCGCCTTGTTCATCGCCGTTTCGGAAAGTTCGCCCGTGAGGCTGCCATCAGCTCGACGCATGAATCGTGAAGCTTGGACGTCTGGCTCGTTTTCAATATCGTACCCAGCTCTTTTCAAAGCCTCTGTGTTCAGGAGCAGACTATGAGCTGCAGCACCTCGAACCGCGACTGGAGTGTCGGGGAACATCTCATCGAGGTACTTCCGGTCCGCAACCATGTCCGGAAACCCCTCGTTGTTGAAAATATTCGCGAGAATCCAGTCCCCGTACGCATGAGCATACTTGCAAGCGCACGATCCTTCTTTGACCTTTTGAGCGATATTTGCGGCTGTAGAGTCGAAGCCTATATTCGCGTCGCTAGTGAGCGCAAGCCCGGAGTAGAGGACATGCATGTGCGCGTCGTGGATTCCGGGCATGACAAATTGGTTTCGAAGGTCGACAGTGACGAGGGAGGAGGATTTGGCGATGGAGAGAACTTCCTCAGTCGTTCCAATTGTCGTGAATAAGCCATCTGGGGACACGATGAAGCCAGATGCCCAAGCTCGTGATGGGTCGATAGTATATATTCGGCCATTGATGTAAGAGACGGCATTGTTGGAAGTTTTAGAGGATAGATGTGCCGTCATTGTGAAGTATAAAAGTAGCTCGAATGAAGAAGTGTTTAACGTCAATCAAGGTCGTGAGAAACTCAACGCGAACAAGCAAGTGGTCGCGGAGTTGAAGGAGATATGAAGTGAAATGAGCAAAGTTTTTGAGCTGCGTTCAACGCATAGATTTCGTACGGACAGCGAGCGATGTAGTCTTATACTTGGTCATGTAAATCGAATTTTCGGTCGGCATACGTTCATCTCGTGTGCTTATTCCCGTATTCATTGAAGTCTGACTCCGAGCTGAGCCGGAAGACGTGTGCCAAGGAGCGGGGAGACGCGCGACAAAGACCTGCGTAGGGCTACAAGAGCCGAAAATGAAAGAGAAAACGAGATTCCAAATCACTGCCTTGGCTATGTAGATTGAAAGGGTGAGCACAGTGATAACACCTACTTTTACATCATGTCATCCATCGTCTGTAGCAGAAGCTCACGTAAGGTCTCCCTTGCGACAGAATTTGCAATAAAGCCAGCTGAGAAAGAGAAGACCTGCGTGAACGTATGGTGCAGATAGACTCGCCTGGGCCATCGACATATATGGCACTGCGTCCTCTCTAGATGAGGGTGAGAATTTCGGGAACGGTGGAGCGTACGAGTTCTGTTGGAATAAGCCTGTACGTCGAGCTGCCATCAATAGATTGACTTACAAAGGGTGTAAATGGCGCAAATAGCAAGAACGTTTACTGTAAGAATTCTTAAGTGTATCCACTTTGATAAGCAGTGCTTCAATGAAAGAATGGAGGTGTGGTGGACGGCGGTTGCCAGTTCACTATTCCTACTCGAACCAAAAGAACCGGCATGACTGCCTGCAACTTTAGCTAGAGGACCACTACGAGTTCATGAGAAGAGAATGTTCATCAGAGTGCATCACCATAGTCGTAATAGGAGTGTCTTGCCTAATTGAGGTAGGCGACCCCGCTTATTTATCGATAACAAACCCAACATGACACCCCGGTGCCGCGATCTATCTCATTTTCACCATCCCCAACGTGCTGAACCATTTTCATCCTGGTTATCTAAGTATTCGTTTGCATCTAGGTCCCGCGTCGAACACCAGCGTCCTCCATCCTTGGGCTGAGCACGCGACTCGTTCTAACAGCGATTTCATGGTTCACGTGTTGCAACGATCATGTTCGGCCAGATGGTACAATACGTTGGGAAGAAGTCGATTTGTCCTTGATTTTAGATGTTTGAGAGAGATTTACCTCGCCGGCAGGCTCATGTTAGAGATCAGGTCCTACTGCATCGCCCTAGGAAATCCCTTGTACCTATACACAATTAGCCCTAACTTCACACCATCAGAACTAGGTATAAGTCCAGTATTGACCAACTAGTCGCCGTTTCCCTAGCCAGATTTATCCTCCTCTTCTGTCATGGTTGAGTCTGAGTCGTCCTCTTCTGTCATGCTTGAATCGGAATCGTGCTCCTCTCCTGGTCACGGTCGGCCGTGCACATCATTACCGGCAACATCATATCCGTCGCAGTCGCGACCAGCATCTCGATGCAGGCCTCGAGCTTTCCGTTTATACCCTTCCTCTTCATACTCCGGGTCGCCTAACTCGGAACAGTCCGCGCTGTCACAGCACTCATCTATGGTCCCAAAGCAGACGAAACAGAACTCTCGATCACACACCTGACATTGGACAAAATTGCACTTGTCGATGTGTTCAACCCAAGTTGCGTAGACCGGGCATCGCTTCACCCGAAGTTCTTTGGAGTACTCGGGCAGCCAGTTCGGTTTAGTGAAGCGGTCGTTTTGATCAGGACATTGATGGCCGCCATAATCATCGCATCGCTGCTTGCATGAAACGCAAGTGATAGAGGCCTTGCACTTGGGATACGGAGCGTTTTTGCTGTTTCCGGTGAAGTAGGTTGGGGCGATGTAGGCTGCGCAGCGCGGATCTGAGCAATACGCTCGTCGGTTGGGGTCCGTGTTGTACTCCTCCAGCCGCTGCTCCTACGCTTTCACGACTTCCCTTTCCAGGATATGGATGAAATCTTCTGGTCACAATAACTTGCTGCAAAAAGCCGCAGGAAACTCCGAAAGATTGTTCAAAGCACGCTTGAAGACGGCCCTTGCGCATTCGGCTCAGATGAGATGTTTGCGACATGTCTGGACTCGGTCCTCGATCTCGATTGTGTCCAGGCAGACGTAACATACCGGGGAAAACGGGGAGATTGGAATCTCGGGCTTGGCGAGCTCACGCTTGGCAGATGCTATGCTGGTTGGGCAAATAGTTGCGGGTTTATGAGAATATGGAGAAGGTGGTCGTGTGTCGCAGGAATTTATCTAGGTCAGTCGTTGATGGAAACGGATTCGTGACCGACGAGCTACCGAACAGGACAGCAGCTTCTGCAGGCAGTTCCATGCATCGGTGTATACGTGAATGGGAATCACGGGGCTCATGTTAGGTCGCAAGCTCTGTCCCAAGGCTGGACCCCTCTTTTCAGGCAGCCGTCGTATGCTTGGGGACCACTTCATTCACCCAGACGTCAGTGTTCCGTGACCTGGAAAATCGGCCTGAGCTTTGGCAGTCCTCAATGTGGGCCTCACCGGAGAACCCGTTTCCGAATTTGTTTGCTACCCCAGCGAGATCACCCAGATCACTCTTACAGTTAGTACCCCTCTTTCATATAGACCTCCTAACCCGACATCAACCAAAAGAGGACAACCGTTGTACGGCAGCCATTCGGAGCGCATCAAAAATGCGACCGAATGAGCATTTGGCCGATACCTCTTTCTCTAGCGTGTCACAGTGTCAACACAGAAACTAACAAGGCTTCGACGATTTCACTGTGTTGCCGTCAATGTTTTCCGACATCAATACTTCATTACAAGAGCTCTTATCTTGTAGTTTATTCAGACTAATCACTCTGTACCTCAGCCTACCGTAATCTCGGATTGCGTCTTACCCTGCTTACCCATTAGAATCCTACCCGTCTATGCAATCCACCAGGATCCCCAGTGACCCTGGTTGATGGCCGAACTCCTGAATTAATCTAAATAGAGTCCGCAGCAAGTCCTTGGCCCATTGTGGCTTCGGAGTCTGGAACCACTGCCAGTTTACGCGTCCACACCAACTTCTAGAGGCACACTATCTCCCTACAGTGCAGAGATGTAGCGCTCCGGGCCCTCATGAAGCCAGAAGCGATTAGAATTAAGCCGGTAAGTGAACGTACATCCTGGAAATCCGACGTTTGTTTCTACAATATACGGATGTGCCAAGTCGAAGAGTGCTTCCTCCACACCAAATAGTAATGCCGTTCCAAAATCTGCATAGCAGAATGGACGAAGATTCTGGTGTTCCTTCTTGTGTTCTTCGATTAGAATATCGAGTCCAAGGGTACCGACATCGTCCCGATATAACAGTCCTGGAGCGCTCCGATCTGCCCGGGAGGGTGCCACCCCAACTTCTGCCCATGATATTGGCCCGACGAGCAACGTGGCTCCTAGAGAGAGCTATCTAAACGCTGTCTAAAGTTGCTTGTGCACCATGCGCATGCGAACATTCGGCATTTGACGCAACGGTAGTAGTAATACAACATGCAAAACCAACAAATCTCGCAAGCAGCAACCCTAGTGTACGACCACTATCATGGCTGGACCAGGAATGGTCACATCCTAGCTGACTAAATGTTGGCAATGAAGGAGGATCGATGTTGATCTTGATCAGAGGGGCGGGAGCGGGTAGTGCTGGCTCGACTGCTGAGGGTGTGGAAGCAACAGGATTCTGGCGAGTGAGATTCATAACATCTTCAACCAACGCGGCCCCCGCCACATTTTGCCGTGGGATGAGCGTTGATTTCTGCTCTTCCAAGGGCTGATTGACCGTGGCATCGCCTTCTCGCTCCACAGGCTCATCACTCTCTACGACCGTGATCGATTCGAGGAGGCCGTCGCCAACGTTGACCATTGTTTCTTCGATGCGGGAGTAGGTTTCTTCCTGACCAAGGTGATCGCGTTCATCCTCATACTGACCATTTTCCTCGCGTTCTTCCTCGCCTTCGTCCTCGTACTGCTCCTCAGCTTCCTCCCCGTGCTGGTATTTCTCTACGGCTTCATCCTCACACTGGTACTCCTGCTCATATTCCTCCTGTTCGTCGTCGTAATATGAACCATCATCGTAGGAGTTTCATTCAATACTTCGTCCTATACACAGTTCGATACTTCGTTGGGTATATGCTTCATCATTAAGGCAGTCAACTCGGCTGTTGGCAAAATGAAGAGTTGGTAAGATGTGCTGGGGTTGTGCCTCAGGGGTAGGGTACAAAAGTGGTTCTCTGCTTTAGGGGGCGTTTTATAAGTATATTGGCATTTTTGAAACCATTGAGCACGTCATAATAAGATGTATATAAAGTGAATAAACTGCAATGGAGTCTAAATCCATCCAGCTCAAAACTTCACTGCGACCTTATTGTGGAAAGAAAAGATAATCACGACACCAACGCCTGTTACCTATCACATATAGTTGACGATCCGATTGCTGTCACTTGCTTGCCAAAAAGAGACTTCGTTTCGCATGGAAACTTCTCTTCAATAAATCGAATGTGGCTCCTCAGTTCGCTGACGCCATGCCTCATAAACCGTTTGTGCTCCGTGATAGGGCTTGAGGTTGCCATCGAGGGAATTTCTTCGGTTAGAGTTTTTCGAGTTGAACTGTTCTCTTTCACTCATATTGATAAGTTATAAACCAATACCCCGATATTTAAAACTCACCAGAAGTACCCACCGATATGTAGAAACGAGTGCCATATGCAAAGAATTTGAGAAAGCATTTGGAAACGCCGAAAGTCCTATATGTCCTTCAGACCGGGCATCACGATCGATACCGATCTGAATGGAGGTGTGAATGTTAGTCCAACTTCTCGTCACTTGAACAGATCCCATTCGAGATTCGATGATCTATAATACTACCATTATGACTCATTGTAGATCTTTCCTGGGTTCAAAGCTCCATAATATAATTAGATATTCTTTTGATTCCGAAAATCGGTGTATCTAGTGAGCCTCACATTTTTAAACCTGATGTGATTCTTACACTCGATTTCCGCCTAATGCCACAACTATTGTTCCTTGGCACAGGTTGTAGCGTTTGCCAAGGGACATCCTCCTTAGGACTAGCGTGCAATGGTGCAGTTTTAAGCAGTGGGTCGCAACCCCACCATGCCCACCCACGGCCTTCACTTCTACACGTACCAAAATCACCCACTTCATCACATTATCGGAACTACGAACTGCTCACTAGACTTGTCTATCGCTCGAGGAGTACTTCGTTATGGAGTCATCGAATATCTCCATACTGCCGGACGACATCATGATCACTGTTGCAACCGAGCTACGACGGTCGGATTCAGCTCGCGCTGACTTGAGCGCGTTTGTTCTTGTCCAGAAGCGGTGGTACCATATCGGTATTCCAGTATTATACGGCAATATCGCATTCTCGGTCACTACTATTAAACGGCTCCGCACATCGTTCCCGGCGGAAAAGTTTGGAGAGCATGTCCGATCCTTGACATTACAGATTAGATGTCCTCCACGGTCAAAAGATCATTTTTCAGAGCACGAAGATCCGCTTGCCGAGGATCTCGCTGCAGTTGTGCCCACAGTGCAGCACCTAACTAACCTGGCTTCATTCTCGCTAGTCCTCAGGTGCCCAAATTGGGGCTTCTTCGAATACCTACCTCGGTCCGTTGTGGTTGCTATACTGGACGAATTGCCAGAGAGTTGTATTAACCTGGAATTGGATATTGGACCCCAAAATGGATTGAAAGGCGAAGTTCACGTGTGCGACACCATTCGGTCCTTGCTACCTCGATTAAGAAATTTGCGCATAAGAGTCGGAGAAATGTGTGGTGCGATCTTTGGAATGATAAATGAAAATGGGGATAATTTTGAACCAGTTTCAATTCCGAAGGTTAATTCAATGGTAGTCAACTGCGGTTATGACGGTGAAGAGGTTGAGAAGTGTACAATGGAAGACTGGGGCTCGGCATGGCCACTTGTTACGGAATCTCTGTCAAGACTTATCGCTCAGGGAAGTGGAGTCGCATCCTCTGGAGCTAAGGTATATGCAATGATGAATACCGACGAATGGCTGGCACCCCCAAAAATTGGCGTGTTCGGGGTAATTCGTGTGGACATGATGGCCAAAACATCCTGGGCCTTTCCAAAGTGGTTTGAAAGGACTCCAGCAACACCAACGTTAGGTCCTTCTCTATTTCATGCTATCCGAGTGCCCGGCTATGACTTTTGGGCGGAAGACTATGATACAATTGAGGCGATCGCCGAAGGGCAGTTATGGCGAGATGTCAGAGGTGGAGGGCGCTTACCGGTTGAGGTTCTTCAAGCGGAGAGAAATAACTTGCCTTCATTTGGAACAGGTTGTGTTGAGAAACCCCTCGAAATGCACAAGAACTGGGTCGAGGGGGGAGACTGGGGTGGAGAGCTCCTGTTCGCACAGGAAACTGGTGATGACTACCTTTCCTTGAAAGCAATCAGAACCATAGAACCATAGACCCGGAAGATTATTGCTGTACAGGATACTGGAAATCAATTCGATGATGACCCCCGAAACTTGGTCTGAAAACAATTTATCGGGTTCTTGCAAGCTTCCGAGAAACGCAATCTATCTTCCTCATAGATGAGTGGGCACATAAACAATCAGGTACAGGAAGCCTTTTTACCAATTCTATCTGCCAATGAGTGTTATCCTAACAGGCACAGCAATATCCCTGCTATTTTTTTCTGTTAGCACTAAAATATCTTTGTTGACCTAGTTCTTATCCACCTATTGCCTGGTCATCCGGGATTGACGTGGTCTCCAAGCCTTCGCCCAAACCTCGATTTGTTGTTTTAACGCAAATACAACGACAAAACGCCATCGTAAGTTAATTTCGACAACAAAAACTGTTGGCTAAGCTAGCACGATGTTCAGAGTCCCTCAGTTGTAGGTCTTGGCGCCCCAGTCTTCGTTCATTCCCACTTCAAAACCGCGAATTCAACATCACCTTGCTGCCCTTGAACTCAAACTTTATCTTCGCTTAATGCACTTACTCTCAGGCATCGTTTCTTCTATAAAGCTAGAACTCATGAGGGTCCTGCGTTTCCTATTCGCAGACTAAACTTGTTGAGATTGGAAAGGCTTGCAATTGACGACAGGATTCAGTATTAAACACCCGAGGAAGCCAAAGCCCATGTGAGTTGGAATGAAGTTGTGTAAGCAGCCAGAGCTCCGTCACATGACTACGGTCCTATGACTAAGCTCGATCAACTACTACAAGAGCCTCTGATTTGTACACTACACACACACATGATGGACACATACATGAGCTACACACAATACACACGAGAACCCTCAATTCACCCATCATATCTTCTCTCTATCTCTAGTGACACCTGGCCCCCACCTGCTTACAAGTTGATTGCTCTATTAAGAGAAATAAGATGGTTCCGACCGTACGCGGGGGCCACGACGAGGCGGAGTTTCCTTTAACTCATACGAGAAATGCAAGCCCCCTCCGCGAAGTCCAGTCGCCGAAACGTCGCAACATTTCGGCAGAGTATATACCGAGTTTTCCAGCGCGTAGGTACTTAAAGACTCCGGGGAACTTTGTTCTTCCATGAATTGCAAAAGCCGGTCCTTCATCCAACCTAGAGAGTGTGAGGAGCTACGCTCTACTGGTACTAGTGGAGGCTCGGCACTCCGAGTATATAGATGAGCTTCCGAGCTTCCTTCACACATCAATCAAGTCTCTACTTTCTGAAGCCACCAACTTCACAGTTATGAGCCTGGCTATTGCTTAGTCTGTTATATATTACTTAATTTACCTATTGTTTGGACCAAAATACGTATACAGAACTTAAAGTTCTTAAAATAACACCTCTACAACGTCGCCGTAGACGAGAAACACCCTCTATAACCCTCTATAGCGCTTCAAACGCCTACGAAACGCCTACGAAACGCATACAGAGCCACGTACATTACCTAATACCTCCTCTATCAACTATCCGCCTATAATGACCCTAAACCTCTAGGAGTACAACACTAGGCCTAAGGACGCCATGGTACTGCTTAGTAGCTAGCAGGAGTAGGACAACTAGTAGTTTGTGGTAAAGGATGTAGCTAAAAAGGCTGACATATGGGAATACGTTAACCCTGATGCTAAGGCAGCTAAGGAGGCAGAGCCTAGCAGGCTAGAGGAGCCAATCTACTAGAACTACCTAGCCTATAACAGCTTAGGTACTTTGTTAGAAAGGCAGGCAGAGAACTTTATAGAGCTGTTAAAGGAAGACAAAGAAGCCTATAAGTTTATATATAAGGTATAGAAAACAAAAGAGATAGTATATAGGACAAAGAAGATTGCTCTTAACTTGCTTATAGATCTAGTTATAAGAACAATTAACACCTTATACATATGTATTATATAAGATAAGGAGGAACTCTAAAGACAGCTTAAGCGCCTAAAAGCTTACTTTGCTCTTAAGGCCTAGAGAAGAAAGAGGACTCTGTCTCTAGCAATAGAGAACTTGCATAAAGGCAGGGGGAAAGGCAAGAGCATAGAAAGCTAGGGACTAGACTAGATCACTACTATAAATTAAGCAAGGAAGGCTAAACTCCCTAAAACAGACAGATAGAGAGCCTAGCAGCTGTTCCTTAAAGTAGTAAGCAAAGAAGGGGCTAAGGGGGCAGGCTACGCCTAAAACATTAGCATCTTGACGCTAGCTATAGAGAAAAAAGGCAAGAATCCTCTACTATTCTCTAAAACAGTAGATATATAGCTTTTATATTAGTTATAGCTACCTTAAAAGGGTAGAGCTCTAGCAGGGTTATTTATAGCTAAGGCCACTACCTTGGCCTTAACACTCTAGGTAGCTAAATATAAGACTAGCGCGAAGTCTAAGCAAGAAGCTTAGAACAAGGCTAGCAGAAGGCTCTAGGTTAGAGAACTAGATAATAGAGGCTTGCCTAAGTGTCTCTATAGCTTCTGTTACTAACCTACTAATTGCTAGTTGCTATAGCCTAAAAAACGCCTAGCTAATTTAAGAGTTAGCAATACGTAGGCTAAAGCTTTTAAGAAGGCCTGTAAGGACTATCTAGAGTATCTAAGGAAAGCTTAAGCTCTAATTGCTTAGGAAACTAGGGAGGCAGAGCCTAAGAGGCCAAGGACTTTTAACCTTGATAGGGGTTCGAACCGCCTAGCCCAGCTACGGACCAACGTGGTATACAGCCCACTAGCCCAGCTTTGGACCAACGCGGTATATAGCCCACTAGCCTAGCTGCGGACTAATGCAGTATACAGTCCACTACCTAAGCAGCAGCGCTATCCTAATTAGGTGTTTAACGCTGTAGATCTAGTAGTTGAGCTACTGCTGCTAGACAGGTAGATCCTTAACTCTAGTTCAAATATCTATATTTGCAACTTAACAGGCTTTAGATAGAAGGAAACTTATAAGGCTAGAGCAGATAACGTAGTCTACGCTAGCGCCTTATGTAAGACTATAAAGGCCTAGGGGACAGTACTTATTAACGCTCTTAGTAATAGAAAAATAGTTTTAGTGCGTCTAAACAACGTAGCTCTTATACTTAATTTCTTTACTAACCTAGTTTTGCTGCTAAGGGTTATTAAGAAGGATATATACTTTAACTCTAGCAAGAGCTACCTCTATAGCTTAGAGGGAAATATTATAGACGTTTAGTATAATAGGAGTTACTAGCTAGTAGACGTAGAGGACAATATTCACGTGCTAAGGAACCAACTACGCGCATTTGCAGCAACCTCTTAGCGACCTCTACTACCTATATAAGCTTTACTAGCGCAGGCCCACGTGCTTGCAGGCTATATAGGGTTTAAGGTAATTAAACACCTTAAAGAGAACACTACTAGGATTAAGCTTATACTAGGGGACCTATGCCTATTATAGAGGGAGTGCAATGCCTATACTAAGGCTTAAATGTATAAGCTTATTAGCAGACGACTAAGGTAGTTTAAGGCTACTCGCCCCTTTATAAGAATATTAATTAATCTTATTGTCCGTACGCAGTACAGTGCAGCGCCTCTCAGGTCGTTGCCCCTTTTCTAGTCACGTGATGCTAGCGGGGAGGCCCGAGCTCGCGCAGGATCGTCGAGCTCAGCTCTCCCTGCCCCTAGCTAGAACAACAACACAAGCAATACAATCGCGTTTTCTGTCTCTTTTTCCGTTTATGTTTTATCTCCTTACCGTACCTATGTACAAACCTACTTCAGCCGCTTTACAAAGCAGTGTACTGTAGAGCCTAACCCACACTTATCTAATTAAGAGCTAGAAAAGAAGAATGTCTTAATAGAGACCTCTAGTTAATACATAGGATCTATAAGTTTAATAGCTAGTATCTATAGCAAACTATAAGAACTAAGTTAAAAGGCTTATATATACTAATTCTTAAGAGGTAGATTACGTAAATAGAGCGTCTTACGCTCCTACTAGTTCTCTATATACTCTCTAACAACAAGTTTAAAGGGGAATTCTCTACTAACCTAGCTAATAAAGGCATTTAGCATAAGCTTAGGGCACTAGATATACCTGCTTAAACTAGGGGGGTAGAAAGAGCTAGAAAGGAATTAACGAAGGTTGCTCGCGCCCTAGCCTGCTACGCTAAAATCCCTCTTAGCCTCACGAACAAGCTATATAGAGCCTCGGCCTATATACTTAATTAATTGCCTACTAAGCGATTAGACTAGAAAACACTATTTAAGCTTATATTAGGAGCTAAGCCTTTATAGGCTTACATAGATATTATAGGCTCCTAAGCCTACGTACTTAATTAAGAGGTCCCTTAGGGTAAGAAGCTAGAGTCATGGACTATTATTAGGATATTAGTAGGCTTTAATGCCACTAATATATACTAAGTATAGGTGCTAAGCCTTAATTAAGTAATTAGGGCTAGAGATGTTATATTCAAGGCCTCTACTGCTAAGAAAGAGCAAGGTTTTCCACCTATACTAGTGGTGCAGAGCCTAGTTAAGGTTATCCAAATTCCTAAGCTAGAGGAAATAGATGACCTTACTATCTAGATGCTCATAGGCCTTAGTTCCTAGGGCCACACGCTCACAGGCCTTGGTTTCTAGGGCCACATATCCTCTACTAGCGCTCCTTTAAGGAATATAGAAGAGACTCTTAAGCACCTCAAGCAGCTTAAGCAGCTTGAGCAGCTCTCTCTTTCACTAGCTATCTCAGCTCCTCTAAGGGAGCAGAGAGGTGGTAACAATAATATAGACTTAATGTCTAGCGCTAAGCCCCTATTTAATACAGAGAAGGCAGCCTCACTAAAAGACAGTAGAGCCCTAGGCTAGGCCCTGCCATTGCTAGAACAAACTCTAACGCTAGATTGTACTACTCTAGATAAAAGTATAAATAAGAGACGATTTAATAAGGCTCCTGCTAAACGTAGAGAACCTTAAAACTCTACTAAAGTAGGACTATCTTATCCTAAGAGAGGAGGCAGGCAAGCTGTACTTACTCTAGAACTAGGGAGGCTAGCTAATTAGCGTGGCTATGTAAGCACGGATCCTAACGACGACAATACACTAGCAAGGCAGTTTAACAACGCACCTCTATAAGGAGCTATAGAAGTTAAAGAAGCAAACATTATCTAAGAAGAGGGGAGAATAAGGCGCTCTTAGAAGCCTCTATTATATAAATTATACTACATGCTAGCTATAGCAGCCTTACTTTAATTAATAAATAAGAAGCCTCTACTAATAATTAAAGCTTAACTCTATTAAGACTAGCTTCTATCTTTGCTAAAACAGTTTAAGGATATAAAGACTTACCTATACGTAGATAGCTAGTATAGAGCAATAGAGAAGGAAATTAACTGCTACTTTTAGATAGAGTGCTTTAAGACAACCTTAGCACCTCTATTAACAATTAATAAGATCCTCTTACTAATGTAAGTATATACTTATAAGTTTAATAAAAATAGTTTTCTATAGAGCTTAAAGGCGCGTCTCTACGTTTAAGGAGACATGTAGCAAAGCTAGGGGGAGACCTACGTAGCAACCCTAGCTACAAAAGTCTTTTAAGTGCTGTTAGCCCTAGCTTTACTCTTTAGTCTTATTGCCTATTAATACAACGCCCTTAATGCTTTCCTAAACGCCTACCTACTAGGGGAACACTACTGCTATACTCTAGAAGGCTTCTAGAGCTAGCTTAGCAGAATACTACGCCTTAAAAGAGCTCTATATAGACTTAGGGAAGCTCTAAAGCTCTAGCTTAATAAGCTATAAAGAACTCTTAAGAAGCTTAGATTAGAACAGCACCCTAATGTACTCTGCCTGTTTATAAGCAAACAGCTACTAGTGTTCTTCTACGTTAACAATATAGTTGTCCTAGTATATCTAGAGAATAAGGCATATTAAATTTAGTTTAAAGAAGCTCTGCTTAGGGTATATAAGCTTTGCTGCCTAGGTGAACTAAAATAGTTCCTTAGTATATAAGTGCTATAGAACAAAGAGACAGGGCAGTACTCTCTGCTACAGGACTCTTTTATATTAAAGGTAGCAAGCAAGTTCTTGCTCTAGAAAGAGAACAAGAAGTATCCTCTATATCTATTACTAGAGGAGCCCCTAGAGCTATACACTAAGGAACTAGATCTAGAGCTAGTAAAGGAATACGGAGTTTTAACTAGCTCACTAGCTTATCTAGAGACCTATACGCGCCTAGATGTAGCTGCAGCTTACTCTATACTTGCTTAGCACCTTGTTAGCTCTAGCCCTGCCCACCTACGGTACTTAAAACACTGCTAGCGCTATATTATTAGCACTTAGTATTTAGCCCTTTAATTAAACAAAGTAGTAGAGAGATTTAACTAGTATATATAGAGAGATCCTATAGATAAACTAGTCTTCTTTAGAGCCTCTAATGCCTCCTACGCTAACTATATAGAGAGCAGGAGAAGCTCTTAAGGCCTACTTTTTAAGCTTAGGGGTATAACAGTTTACTAGCAATTAAATGTATAACAAATAGTTACTAAATTAACTATAGAGGCAGAGCTCTTAGCTCTCTCTATAGCAGGCTTAGAAATGCGCTTCTAGATAAGGTTCTTTAACTATATATACTTCTTGCTAAACTGCTAGCCTATTCTGTAGTATAACAACTAGCAAATAGTAGGAATTGTTACTAGAGATTAGGACAAGCTAAAAACGAAGCTTAAGCATGTGGATATCTACTAGAGCTAGGTACGCTAAGTGTTACGAATGTCACTTGTTAGAGCAACGTTGTAAACAGGACAGCATAACAGAGCATTATGTTTAGCCTAGTCAAGCCTAACGACAGTATGGACCAGGTAACAGGGGCGTGAGACGACGGCCCTCTAGAGACTAACGACCTTAGAGAGGAGGCTTGGCATAACGTGGACACGTGATCTAACATCACGTGTGCTAATCTGTTAATCTATACTGCTTAGCAGCAACAGATTAACGGATCAAGGGAACAACAATCTATGTAATCTATGCTAATAGATTAAGCAGATTATAAAGGAACGGGCTAGTATATAAGGATCATAGATCTTCTATGTAGTTCCTTTATAGTTAATCTTATATTCTTGCTTATAGGCACCTTTAACAAGTAACACTTTATTATAAACTAATAGCAAGTATACTATTAGCCTACTACTCCTAACGCCTGCCTTATACTGTTTAAAGCATAACTACCCTTATGCTCCTCTAGCAACTCTCTCCTTAGCTAAAGGCTTAGGCAAGTTACTGCCCTAGCGTTACACTTTAACTACCTAGTAGAACAATATAATAGCGTCTACTTTAAAGGGATCCTTCTCTATAGGAGAATCTAGTTTAGCTAAGTTTATAGAACAGCTTAAACAAATAAGACAAAAACAACTTAAGGTAAATAAGAAGACTTAAGAATTAGAAGAACAGCTAGAGGGCCTTACTATAGCAGCCCCTAACTAGACCCTTCTTAACAAAATTACTAAACTTAAGACTTAGCTTAAGAAATACTAGAGCAAACTACTTAAGCTTAGGTTACTAGACAAGTTTAACAGAACTTAACATAAACTTTATAGCTTCCTAGCCTTAATAGCTATTTATATAGACATTAATATAAACAAACTCCTAGACAACGCTAGCAAGGTCGCATTTATAGTAGCGCACTTTACTAGAAAGGCTATAAATTAGTTTAAGACATACCTTAACAAGAAGATAGGGCTAATAGAGAAACACTAGGGCGTAGAAACGTGTGCCCTTTTTGCTAGCTACTAATACTTTAAAAACAAACTTAGTCTTATATTTAGAGACGTTAACGCTAAAAG